>JANHGO010000404.1:0-41308 GCA_024606505.1 Aquila spilogaster
TGGCAGGGGGGTTGGACTACATGATCTCTAGAGGTCCCTTCCAACCCCTACAATTCTGTGATTCTGTGATTCTGTGAAAGAACAACAGGATAGAATGAGAGGTAATGACCTCAAGTTGTGCCCAGGGAGGTTCAAGTTGAGAATTAAGGAAAAAAATATTCTCCACTTCTTTCAAAGTGGTCAAGCATTGGAACAGGCTGCCCTGGCAGGTGATAGTCACTGTCCCCAGAGGTGTTCAAGAAATGTGGAGATATGTTGCTAAGGGACATGGTTTAGTGGTCATGGTGGGGATGGTTTGATGGTTGGACTTGATGATCTCAGAAGTCTTTTCCAACCTTAGTAATTCTATCATTCTGTGATTCTATGATACCCAAATCCATCTTTGCTGCCTGTATGCTTTCAGCACTTCGGTGCTTAAAGGAGAGTTAAAAGTAACTGAGTGAGAATGCAAATGAAGTTAAAAGCAGCTTTGAAGCAATTGGGCAATTTTCGTTAATGGGTAGCTTCTTCAAAGAAAGATAAATTTCAGGATAAATTCCCTGTACAAGCAGATTATCTCTAGCAGGCTTGCATCAAGGAAAAGAAACGATCACAGAATCATAGAATCATTAAGGTTGGAAAAGACCACTAAGATTATCTAATCCAATGACGAACCCATCACCACTACGACCACTAAACCATGTCCCTCAGTACTACATCTTCACGTTTCTTGAACATCTTCAGGGACAGTGACTCCAGGTCCTCAGGCAGTCTGTTCCAATGCATTAGTAATCTTTCAGAGAAGAAAATTTTCCTAATATTCAACCTGAACTTCCCCTGGCACAACTTAAAGCCATTATCTCTTGTCCTATCATGCAACAACCCAACTCATTATACATGTTCATTCAGCTGCGATTTCTCCAGATATAAATAATTTTATTTAATGTAGTCCTTAGAGCTGGTAAAGGCAAAAGATATTAATGGTATTTAAGTCAAATCAGAATTTTTTCAGCCTATTTTTTCACATGATAATGAACAAGTGGATGGGAAAACTGAGGCAGGGGAGTGCAAGAAAGGAGTAAGGAACAGTGGAGGCCATGATTTATTCATACGCCTAAAACTCTCAGGTGGGTTTATGATTTGAAGCTATCCAAATCAAAAGCTAATAATCTTTACTGAAATTCTAGTGGAAGAACTTGAAGTAGAGTTTTTCTCTGTGACATTTCTGTCAATTCACAGAGCCACAAAGACATGGTTAAAATCAAAGTTTGGATGATTACACTGCTTACCTTACCTCCTTCCCTAAATAATAAAAAGGTTTAGACTGTTGATCTAAAGAGACAAGTTGTTCACTAGCTCGTTTGGTATTGCAATCCTCTCCTCCCACAGGACAACAGGAACAGTGGGTTCTGAGTGTCCAGACCCATCGGACTTGGCCTCAAAATGGATGGGTGGATTTCCAGAAGAAAGTGCTCGGTGAAGCTGAGCAGAAGCAGAACTATCCACGGCTGTCTGCTTTCTGCAAATACCTTCATGCTGCCCATGGATTAGGAAGTAAATTTTCAGGTGTAAAGAATGATTTTTGATCTGATGACAATCTGCATGTGAGTCCCAGTGAAATGGAGCTAAGCTGTATGCTTCAAGTGTAAGCTAACTACAGCACAACTTTCTGTAGAGCTCGGTGGAACATCTTTCATACACGATGTCTGCTTTCAATGAAACCTATGTTCACAAAGGATAGAATTTTTCATGGGAAATATATCCTTTTTTTTCTATTTCTCAGATAAAAAACAAAAACGATGTGAAATCAAAGTTTTTATGCTCTAACATTGGTTTTTATTTTCCTTTCTTTATTTTTTCTTCTTTTCCTATAAGGAAAACCACATTTCCCTTAGGTTTTTTTTATTATTATTTTTTTTTGCAATGTCTGCCATTTCTCTTTAGCTGAGAAAAGGAAAAAGAGGTTACGAATGTAGAAAGAGCAGACAGACATCTTATTTTTTTCTGAAGAACTGTAATCAAAAATGGTCTATTCCATTTTCAAATTACTGCTCCCTTCCCCCATTTTGTTTGTATGTTAAAAAGTTAAATTTTCTCATACATTTTGAAGTTATTTACTCATTTTTTTTTCTCTTTAGGACTGATCTGACTCCTAACCCCTTCATTTCTCTTCACTCCTCTCACTCTGTGCTTGGAGAAACATTTTCAGTAGCTGCCAGGGGGCTGATCAGAGTAAATCCTACTTCGTAAAGTAGCACAGGCACCAGGATGCTTAGATGCAGCTTAGATGCCACTTGTGCCAATGTACAAGGGGTGGACAACACACTGACACGCCACTTTAAAATTAGTCAAATCAGTTCATCCATTCCAGCGAGAGAGAGGATGCTCAGGTGATATTTGCTCATGTCAACAAAATCCTAGACTTTATTAGCAGTCTCCTCCTTCAAAAGAAGCTGTTGATTTCTTTGCTAAAACATATGCAGGTCATGAAGGGTTACACTTAACGGTATACAATGCTGTCAGCCAAAAAGCAGTAAATACCCAAATGAAGCTGCCTGTCAGACACACTCTTGAGTCGCTTCGTAAAACATCATCAGGTAGCTGGTCTATAACAATATGCATTGCCCTCTCTTCCTGCAGAGCTAAGTGAACACCACTTCGTGAACTTATGAATCTCACACTGTTTCAGTTAGCAATAAATTAATAATAATGGCAGAGGAGTACAGTGTTTAGGGTGTTTATGACACTTCTTCCTGTTTTAATATGTAAGAGTACTTTCTCAGAAATACATTGGTAACCATGGAGTCAAAGTGCATTATTTATCTGAATTGTGCAGTCAGCTTCAAATGTTGCTATAAAGTAGCAGTTGGGAATATGATCCCACAGGGCTGTATCAGTGGGAATTGCTATTCTGTTTGTGAGATAGAGGCTGTGAGAGTTCCCCTTATCAAAACGAGTTAACAAGCTTTTATTGAAAGTTGGCCAGACTGAATGATAAAAAGGGTGGAAAAATGACTGTGATCCCTCTGTTATTTATCATTAAAAAACTGAGTTCTGAACCAAAGGAAAACCTGATACAAGAAAACCTGATACTCACAAAGGATGGGGCAGCTTTATATTCTTGCAAGTTCTCAGTTCCCCTAAACTTTCTGTAGAATCCACACTGTAGTGGAGACGTATCAATGCTCAGGAGCCATATAATAATTTTTATGTCTTTGATACAAGGCAAGGCCAGGCTATCCTTCTGTCTTAAAAACATCTCCTGCTTGGTAACATTCTGAGGCCATTTACATTCAGGTCACATTAGAGCAGTTCTTGGGCTACTCCATTTCATGCCTGCAATTAAACCGTTACGGGAACAAGATCAAGATCTACAAAAGCATGAAATTATCTTTCAGCCACTAAGCAAAATGATGAATAATCCTCTGGGTCTATCCTCGAATCTTCAATGGGCTCAGTATTAATCTTTAATTTTCCCCTCTGCTTCTGGACCAAGACGTGTCAGAAACATCATAGAACAACTTTCAGTTTCTAGGAGTTACCAGTACTGTTTTAATTTGCACAGACATCTCAACCTTCAGTAAATATTCTATCCCACCCTGAGCCCAAATCTTTCTAGATTCATCATCACTGATGCCACAGAGAATGGCCCACTTCAAGCACTGTATCTCAGCTAAAAGTGGTTTTAAGCCCAATGTTCCTATGCATAATGTATCTCCAGCCAAGATGGTTACTGCTTACAGATGCTGAGATTCAATTGACCGAGAGCCAGTGCTAATGTGGCCCATCCAGTGTGGTCCCTCAGGAATCAGCCTCCTCAGTGTCATCACTGAGACACAGTGAGGCACATTCCCCATGGGCTACGGCAGAGCTGCTTCTCCAAACCATACCAAAACAGACCAACAGAGCAAGGCACACGTGCAGAACAGCGGTGCACAGCAACATGCACACAGGCACATGCACACCCTGTGAATTACGAGGCGTTAAACTCCTCACAGAACTCTAGTGACTTCCTAAGCCACAAAAATGATGAAATTATTTCCGCATAATGAAAAATGTTTCCAGCTTTTAACTCTATATGTGGACCAGGAAACCTTGATTTTTTCTCATTTCCTCTTTGGAGGCTTCCAGAAGTTTCTCTCCTCTTCTCTCTCATGTGCAGTTTGCCTCACACGGTTTCAGATTTTCCTGGTACTTTCACATGCATCCCCATTTGTTGTCACCAGTACCCACAGATGCATCTACATCTGTTCCTGAACAAGTCTCTCTAGGAGAAAGGTTGCAGCAAAGAGAATTTCATTCCCTGATATCGCCCATGGTACTTCCTCATCTTCTGGTAATCCTCATGAAGAGGAATTGCACGTTAAAATGAAATTAAAATGGAGGAAAGAAACATCTACCATGCCTAAACTTGTCTTCATGTGGTTCCTTGCTTAGAGCCAACAGCCAAGAGCTGAGTTGCTGTATTAATTTCAGAGAGATCAAGTTTTGGGAACACGGGATTTGCCACAACTATTAGGAATCTGTCCCAACATCTAATTATGCTTATCATAAAAAAGTTACATTTTATTTCACATTCAGCTTTTTTTTCCTCACTTCACCTTGCAACCACTGGACACTGTCATGCTTACATCTACGTAATTAAAGAGAACTGAACCTTTGAATATCCATTGCTCTTTCAGGAAGCTGTGGTTCATGACCAAGGCACCTCCTAATCAACAGGCTGGAATAATTTAACATATTCTAGAAATGCATAAATTAGACAGAAAAATCAAACCACAGGGAACTGTATTGCTGAGATAGCTTAACTCTGGATCTCAAATATTCAATGTACATATAAATATGTATATTTTTAAAGTTTAGGCAATTAAAATACCATGCAGACAGACACTGCAAATTAAATTTAACAGCACAGGCTTTTGTTTAGCTATCCTGCGACTCACTTTGCTATGAACTTTTTGGTAGCATCATTTTGTTTCGGTTGGACATTTCCTTAAACCTTAAAAACTTAATTTCCATCAACGCTGTTGGATGAGCCATAACCACACAGAGGCTGGGTTCTTCATCAACAGCACGTGCCCGCACTGCATAGGTCAAGGAAAATCCAGAAGAAAAAGCACAGTTTTACATTTGAACTGGTCACTTCTTCAGGGTAGCAGTCAGTAAACTGAGCACAGAGACATGAATACTGTGAGTCACCTGCTCCGTCATTGCCACCAATCCCTAAGGACCCATGGCACTTTGGTATGAAGATATGAAGGGCTATCCATCATGACTAACTCTGATTTCATAGCAGTTATTCAAAGACTGGATTTCTCTGCCAAGATCAACAGATTGCAACAAAGTGTAGTTCGCAGAACATATTGTTTCAAAAGGACAAAGAGCCTGAAGGAACACAGTGTTTCATAACTGAAGTCCATTTAGATTTCAGACTTAGCTACTCTCCTCTACTCTCAATAAGATCCCTCCATGCTTTTTGCAGTTTACAGTCAAGTTCTCTTTTATTCTAGTTTGATCTAAAACTGCCAATTTCAAGTGTCCAGTTTGAACTGCACAAAGCAAGGAGTGAGTCTGAAGGCTAAAATGCAAGTAGGTCATTCATTAGGCACAAAAGCGACTGGGCTGCATGTTGGCATAAAGTGATACCCACTCATTAGCTTTCACAGTAGTGCAAGAATACAAATTCAAAGCCAAAAAGAAGGAAATAATAATAGTAAAACCATGACTAGGAATGCAAGTGACAGTTCTAGATCTACAACTTTTAGAACTCAAGATCCCCAGAAGTGAGCAGATTGTTCATATATTACTCCTCAGTATCGTCTGAGGGCTTGAGGTTTCTTACATGATTTGCCATGTGTTCAACACAGTAATTGGTTAATTGCATTTCTTTATTGGTTATTCCACAAACCACATTTAGAAGTCCTAATGCCAGAAGTAGTAAGGTCATTTCCAAGTAAATTCTGGGAATCGAAAGGCAAAAATTGGAACAAACCATTAAAAAACACACAAGTCTAGTACCATGTATTTTCAAGTACTACAGCTTCCCTTACTGTCATTGCTGTGTTCTGAAAAAAAAAAAAATCATTAGGATGTTGTAACACTTCTCTACGTGACATAATTCCTATTTGTAACATAAGATGGATATGTATTAAAATCAATGAACAAACTTCATATCCAAGTCATTCACTCATCAGCGTGTCTGTATTTTAGTCAAAATCCCTTGAGTGACAGGAATGTGATGCTCCTTTTGAACTCATTTCCAGTTATTTTTGTTTATAAATAAACTGAGGTCATTAATCAATGTAGCTTCCTTGAACCATTAACAGAACCACTGCTTTGCTTGGCTGTTTCTCTTTGAAGAGGATTACAAAACTATTTGCTCTAGTTTCAATCCACATGAGTTCCTCCTCTGAATTGCAAGCTCAGTTCTAGGACTGAATAAATTCTTCATCTGATTTCATGTCAAAACCATCTGAAGTCACAGAACTCTGCACAGAATCAATGCAGAAACATAATGCGTCCAACTTTGCTACAGATCGGCCTGACCATATTTGCTGGAGAAGCGTGGGAGCTGGAGGAAACCCTTGAAGGAAAATAAGCTACGTTTTAAACAAAACTTAAAATCAGGCAAATCTTACAACATTTTATGTTTCAGAGCCGGCACACTTAGAACATTTTTCCCTATCTTATCATCCGGAAAATGGGACCATGCCCACATTGTTCCTCAGAAGGAAGGTAGAAGGACATCAGCTGAGACAGGGAAATGCATCAATTTTCCCTTGTAACTGCACAAAGTTCTACGTTTTTTAAATGCAGAGCAGTCATATTGCTTTGTGTTTGCTTTCCTAAGCAGCCACACATACAGATTGGTGGACCTGACGTGTCATTGCCCGCATTCAGATATTCAAGCTGGGTATAATTGCAAGTAGATACAGAAAACAAAGGATTGCCCATTTGTCTGGACAATCCCAAAGCTAGTCAATGTACTGAGGATCAGAGAATGAGATACATTAAGATTTAATGCAATCAATATTAACAACTGTGTATTATATTAAGAACTGTTAATTTCTCAAAAATTGCTCTGAAGAAAAAGGATTTAAAAATCAAGTTGATATTTGACAAAAGAATACATCTGAGGAAACCACAATCTGATTTTGTTAGCAGGAGAAAAAAAGAAAAAAAAGAAAAAATTAAAGTACATATCACTGTTGGATAAATCTGCTTTGCCAAATTCTCACTCGTCAAATCAGTGTTGAGTCTGGTTAGAGCGGAGATTGTATAAATCCTAAATTATTGTAAAGAAAGTGTTATTCTTAAGAATAAACTATTCCTTATTCTTGAGAGTTCCTTCCTTTTCAGTGGTTCAACTGCAATGCAAGAGGATGTTATTAGAGACAATGTTCTCATCTTCCTGAGCTGCTCCTTGTGGACAAAGTATAACCGTCCTTTCCACTCACTATAAAAAGAAAAGCAAATTTTTTAGTTGTATCTCCGCCTGAAATAGTTTGTATAACTGTAAAACAAACAAACAAACACACAAATAACTTACAGAGTTTACAGGTAGGAGTTCTGAGTATCAAAAAAGAGCATTTAACATTTCAGTTGTTTAAGCACATTACTGACCAATTTGTTCTCTTTTGATTCATCAAAGCACCTTGAATCTTAAAAACTTCTATGTAACACTGCTATGGAAGGGATGTTCAGACATTGCTTGCTGTAGCTTCCCCCTACAAAGGTGATAGGAAAATACTGAAAACTGTGTTCAAGACTGGGTTGCCCAAACACAGTCATCCAGTGCTATCTGAGACAGCACAGATTCTGGAAGACACCAACATGGACATGGCCAGTGTTACACATGACCTACTGTTCTTCTGGGATGGCAAACAGGGCAATGCGGGCCAAAAGCTAGATTACCACATGTGGCACATGGATCCCACACATGCATCACATACAAAGGCCATTGAAACTGGAGTAAAAAGCCTGTAAAAGAAGAGGTATATAAATATGGTCATTTACATACATTAATCCAGATTGATTTCATCTGGGAAAAAAAGTTAAAATGCCACCAGAGGAGTGATATAAAACACTCTTTCTTTCCTCCCAAACCTTTAATAAAGGAACATGTTATTGAGGTGTTGGCAATGTGATATTAAAGGTTGAGATTCCTAGACAGAGATATGTGCAGGGCAGTGCGTAACCCCAGTTATTACTGTTCCAAACCAACTGGAACTTAATTTGAAAGAAAGCAGAAATCTTGCAAGTGCTGAGATCCAAACCCAATAGAGTGCTTGGGCTCCTAATGCTTATTTGGGCACCTAACTTCATACTGAGACAAACAGGAACAAACTGCTGGTCCCATGCCCATACGATCTCTGGATACCACAAGTATGTCTGGATGTCTTCACTCAGTACGGATAGTCACTCAACAAGTGACAGTTCCAAATTTTTTTTCAAAACCTCATCTAAACCCTGAAACTTCCAGGAACAGGAAATGTGATCAGCATATTCTACAGTTTGAAACTGCCTGAGTTAGCTAGTCATGACGATAGTGCTGGTCTTCCTAACGCTTCTTCAGACCAAAACTATGGTCTGGGGTACTCCTCCACAGTGTGAAATCTTTAAAGTCCCTGCGGATTTTCAGTTTTTGAGTTTAGTTTGGAGAGCTGAATCTGAAGCAAATCTCTGCCCAGCTACAGCTGCAGCTGGTGTCAAAACTGTGCAAAACCCCACAGGGTTTTGCATGATGCTCATGGAAATCATCGTACCTGCTGTCTGCTTGAATCTTAACAAACCCAAGGGAAGTTTTGGACTTACACCAAATTCACTTTTGCTGGGTCTGATTTTCCTTAAAGATCTCCTGCAACTAAATCTGAACTCTTCTACCCATGCACACCTGTGTGTCTCCTGCTGGGTGACTGTCAGTATTATGCAGTATTAAATTAGCCTTGGCCTTTTACAGTCTTCACTAATTATAAGCATATCTGTTGAAGAGCTGTTACAGCTGTTTTGTAGAGGGATGAATCTCCAAATGTCAATGCGTTTGATGCATGTGTTTGTTTCCTCTTAGAGTGACGATGGGATAAACACTACTTTAAAAATCTGTAATCTTCATTTCTCTTCCAAACAAACGCAAATGCTTCCTCAGCTCCCCTGGAGAATATTGCTGGGATATAGAAAACTCTCGGGGACGAAGAGCAAGCCTGAAGGTGAACTTTCTTGTGAATCTCTCCTTGCTTGTTAAAACTGATTTAAAATAAAAATGAAATTTGGGCAAGATCTTGCAGAGGTCCATGCAGAGGTCTTGCAGCTGGGATAGATAGGAAATAGCTGTTCCTACAGCATCAGCAGTATCTGAATGTGTATATCCCTTCACACTTCGTATGCTTGAGGGCCGTGTGTGACTGTAGATGGTGTCTTTTTTTACCTCTTGAACTCTGACTCAAATCCAGCCTCACGTCTCTGGTATTGTGAGAGAACTGCCTTCTCAGAAACAAGTTCATGAGAAGTATGTAGCTGTTTATCTATTTTAGCAAAGAAAGCACTGAGAGTAGACAGGTTTCCATTTCATTTACACAATTTTCTTCTTTCGCAGTAGAAGGTCTTAGCAATAAGATCTCTTATTCACTGAACGGTTTTAATATGCAAACAAATATCACATTACCACACACAATGATATATAACTACTTGGTGGTCTGAAATCCTGTGTCCTGAACCTTTGTATTAACATAGATAAGGACTAATGTTCACAGAGTCAGTAGGGCTGTGCTTGTGTCACAGTTGATATGGGGATACTTTGTGTGTTTGAACATCAGACTGTCACAGCATCTCTGCTGTGCTTCACACCAGTCACTCCTTGACCCAAATACTTCTTGTCTCCCTTAACATGGCCCTCATAGTCAGTTAGAAGCTATCAGTAAAAGAGCTGCTTCTCCAGAGATAAGCTGTCTATTAGCTTTCGGTCCAGTGAGCAGCCAGAGCCCAAATTTCATTCCACTGATCCATCATTTATATCCTGTATTTTAAATGTGTTAAATGTGTGAGGTCTCACATGTGACTGCCACTATAGGCAGTGTATTTCTCTAGTCTGGAGCTGCTATTCGCAGGGTTGTGACAAGCTTGTGAGCAATCAAGGCCACTGCTGGCTGCACCCACAGTGGTGGCCATGGGCAAAAAATAAAATGGGCTGGTGTTGTTTCACATACCATATCTCCCTCTGGGTTGTTTCACTGAGACCAGCAGAGGGATAAACTCAATGACTCAGGTGATAGCTCTGAACCAGGTATGTTCTGCCCTGATACTGAGACAGTGAAGTGGATGTGAGCAAAATTGCCATCTGGCTAAAAAAGAATGGGCTTGAGGAGAAACAAGTATTTCTGCTAATGTCTAGACCTGCAGACCATATCATTAGTGGCCATTATGCATTTTATTCAGAAAAGGAAGAAAAAACTATTTCGATAAAAGCTTCTTACACATCCCCATGCTCCACTCCCTCATGAAAGTGTTTTTAGCATAGGACTGCACCACAGTAATAATATGTACTTCTTCAATAAAAAAGCATGAGTCATGCCTCTGCACAGGAGATAAAAGAAACCATAAACGCACTAATCCAGCATGCAAACCCGGCAGAGTCGCCTATCTTTGAGGAATATTTTAGTGTTTGTCTTGTTCTTTCAGGAAAGCTGTGGGACCATTTACACCTTTAAATAGTCTCAGTCTGTAAATAGGTATATAAAATACCCTTCCTAAAGCTGGTTGTGTAAAACAGCTTTAAAAGAACATGCAGGATTTAATAGAGAATTCTTGGCTTTAGCACCCTTCACGTTATGTTATCCATGTCTTCCTCATGCATAAATACAATGGTATGCAGGCAGAAGGAGTTGCAGTCAGAGAGATGCCGACAAGGTATATCTCTTCATCAGTGTGAGTTCTAAAGGATTAGTGGTCTCACAAGTAGACCAGCTAAAGCCCAGCTTCTGGTTCTTATCTGCACTGTCTCCCTCATGAAGGTGAGTCTCTTCAGGTCCCACGTCTGTCTGGAGCCACAAACCATTCTCTAGCCAGCCTCATCTCCATGCTCAAATGCCTTGGAGCATCATGCTAGGGGACCAGTCTGGTGGTGCAGGAACGCAGTACCACAGCCACTTGATCTCATTTTCTGGCTGTCTCCCAAGCCAGACATCTCTCTTATCCTCAGGTCTAACTGAGATGGGGCTTCTGGAAAGGACATCTCAGTGGTTTTTGGAGCCATTTGAGGTGATAAAACAAAGGAGTGGGAGAGTCATCAGGGGCTGCAGCAAAAAAAGAGGGTCCATTAGTCTGAATACATTATGGATTGGAGCATTTGGGGATCTAATTGTTCAAAAGATCGAGCCTTCTGAGAATGCAGGCATGTAGCTAACCATGAATATATCCTTACACACACACATTCTCATACACACACAGGTACAACAGTTTCTCCTCTTCAGTGACTGACACACTGTGTTGGGATTAATCTCAATTAAAGGGTGTTCTTGTAATGTTCAGGGATCCAGAGAGCGGCAAAAGTCCCTGGACCTTGATGTTGTTCATTACAGGCATCTGTACAGTAGACAGAGAGCTGCACTTTAGAGTATTCTGATCTCAAATTTGGCCTTTTGCAGATACAAATTATGTATATTACCACTTAGAAACACCATCCTCTCATTAAGTGATCTTGGTCATTTATACCCATGGAGCCTTCTATTTTCTGCTCAGTCCCCAGCTCCTCCTCACCCAGGAGTCTGAGATTCACTAGACATTATTTAATATATATATATTTTTAATAACAGTTACGTTTTCTGGTGACATCCCAAAGCTGACCATGCAGCTGAGTCTGCAAGAGAAGGTAATTTACTGGGGACTCCTGTAGACCTGGCCAGCAGTAACTCAGTAGGAGTGTGGAACTGAGGAAAACCATGAGCGTTTAAAAGGGGCATCCCCTCTTCCTTGAATGTTCTGCTGAAACATAAAACTCATATCCATCCAACCAAGCTTGTGAGAATAAATTTCTGTTGTACATTGTTCTAGTTGTGGAGCTGCTCCAGGCTTGAGATGAATTGGAGAGATATACGCATCACTGTTCAAAAGTGCCCAATTTGGCTGCAAAAGATCTCATGCCCAACAGCAAAAAGTGGATGTCTCCTGGAGGTCATTTAGGATGTTGAGTTAGGAGGTTGACCAGGACTGTAGCAAATGCAAATAAAATTAGGAACCCCAGAACTGAGTTAAGCAGCCCACATGAGCTGCCCACTCAGCTGACGAGAACTCTTACAAGCCTCCAAACACTAGTGCTTGATCAGGGCTATGCAGAAAGGGAAAGTTTATTCTCTCACAATTAAACTCTCTTCTTTGGGGTTTGGACTTAATATTTGTTGGTGTCCTAGAAACAGTCCACACAGTTGTAAAGGGAGACCCATATTAGCCTTCAAAACGGCTCTGCTAGCCTGCGGTGTTGCGGAGGTCTCTTGGAAAACTGAAGTAAGAGCCCTTATCTAAAGCCAAGTAGACACAGATGGTTGAAGAAAGCGCTGTCTCCTTATGGGCTTTGGTGTAGTTTCCTCCAACGTTTCATTGCAATGTTCTTTCTTTTTAAGGGAAAGACAAATACTAACTCTAGTACCTTTTAGAACATGACCCATTGTTTGCCAAAGGAAAGAATCATAGAATTATAGAATCATTAAGGTTGAAAAAGACCTCCAAGATCATCTAGTCCAACTACTGACCCATCACAATCATGCCCACTAAACCATTTCCCTCAGTTCCACACCTAGCCTTTTCTTGAACACCTCCAGGGATGGTGACTCCACCATCATCCTGAGCAGCCTGTCCCAGTGTCTCACCACTCTTTCAGAGAAGAATTTTTTTTTAATATCCAACCTGTGGATAGGCTTGGATTTCCACTGAATATGTGGAACTGCTCTCCATATAAGGGTGAGAAAATAGATTATTGTTGCTGTATCTGAAATGAAAAGTCTTTGGCTGGTATCACCGCCAGAAAAATCTCCTAGCTCTGGATCATGAAATGACTTGTGTACATCTATTGGTACATGGAGTACAGTTTGGGAATTTCTCTATTTCAGATTTGTAAAAGCAACACAAGTGGTTTAGTATGTGGTTAATAATGTTATTTGTTGCATTAGCATTTACTGATGTTGAATAGTAATTTCATCGATCTGTTGACACTGTTGTGCAATACCTATAAAATCTGTAGTACTACATATAGAGGGAAACCAGAGACACCTCAATGGACCATAACGTTAAGCAAGGCTAAGTTATACAAAATCATATGGCAGCCCTTGTCTGCATCAGAACACTAGTGTGATTAAAGCCATTTCTGCATAATATGGTGCTTCAACATATTAAGACATTTAAGTACATGTTCTTGATGAGTCAGATATTGTTCTGAATTGCACAGTAAATGAAACATGGAGGAAGTCAGGCCCTATGGAGAGGGGAATATTTTGAAGACTATGTTCTACTTATTGGACCTCCAGCAGAAAATCTGCTATGAAAATCTGCTACTCATAGGTATGTTCATGTCAATCCTGCTGAGACACTCCTTTAAATTAGGTATTAATTCCTTCACTCCAATAACCTTTCTGTTGTTGCCATAATGCTGAAGAAACTACACTTAATGTATTCAGGAAATGAGTAATCACCGTCAGGCTATGACACGCACATACCCGTTGAGTTATTCTTCTGCAAATTGTGTTGTGTTCAGCATGTGGATTCTGGAGGAGGAGGTGAGACCCACAAAAACTGGCCTTTATTCTGGCCCCGAGGGGACAGTCTGGCACCTCCCAGAATCTGGCAAGGCTTTTGATGCCTTGGCAGCAGTTTTGCTCATAACAGATATCTTTCCATCCATCCGTCTTTCTTTCTATCTGGTCTATCTTTCTTTTCTCTAACTTCCCTTCTTTTTTCCTTTCTTTGTTTTTCCTGCCTTGGTGTCTTGGCTTGCCTAGCCACCTTCCTAATTCAAAGCCACTCAACTTCCAAAGTTTATATCTGTGAACAACATCTTCACATGCACAAAGAAAGTCACTTTCAAGCTTTGGTGCTTGCAGGAGTTGAGCCTGAAGTGTTAAAGTACAAACACTTTCTGCTCAGCCATTCCCTTGATAACAGATGGCCCAATCTATGCTCCAAGATTGTCTTTAACTCTGTCTGACCCAACGTATAACCAAATGTTCATAAACTGCAGTTCCCCATATCCCAAGATGTCCATTTTTGGCTGTAAATCTGGAGCGCATGCTGTTATCTGAGATTTCTAGCAGTCATGTGCGATACGGGGAGGTGTGTTAGCTAACTTGGGGGGAATCTAATCAACACAGGGAAATCAGTGCTCTCTCCAGCAACTTTAGCTTCCCAGAAACTGTCTCTAACAGTGTTTTCAATGTCATATAGCTATTTTTGGCTTTCTCCAGTAGTACCTCACCTTATATCTGAAGTAACGTACCAAACCTAGCCATAGGAATTGCATGCATTAAAGGCTATGGGAATGACACTGCCCTTGTATGGTAAGGTGCTGCTCGTATGACACCAAAATTTGGGTATAGGATCTGCAGAGATGAATGCTGCCTCTTTTTATTGGCATTAGTTTTGCATCAAGGGCAGGAGAGCACAGAAAAAAATGCCAGATGCAGTGCCCATAGAAGCTTCCTTGCTATTAATGAACTGCGAGCAACCAAATCACAGCTCAGATGTCTGGCTGAAACCATGCTTCCCCAGCACTCATTCAGGGTACTCCTAATGGGTTGTAGTTGTGCACTGCTGCTGTGAAAGAACTGTGAGACAGCTCTGAATGGATACTTGGCACCCACTCATTTCAGGAGGAAAAGGGCTGGATTTCCTACTTTTTTTATGAAGTCACAAATGTTGTTAATCAAGAGTAGAAACTGCCTTTTCTATATCCTGTGAATTTTTTTCTCCTGCTTCAAAATAGGAGATAATTTGTTCTTAAAGAGTCCATAAAATAGACAGGTGTTCAGGTTCCACTGATGCAAAAAAAAGGTCTTTTCACAGGCATTACTTTTTGTGGGGCAAGGAGAAGGGGAGCTTCTAATCTGTTTATACTAGGATTAATATTAGGAGTGAGTTAGTTTTTCCAAGGTGCAGTAGAGCATGAAGGTGAAAACAAAACAAAACATATTTTCAGGAATGTTTACCAATGGGTTCTGGTCATGACTTGTGTTTTGAAACTTGGGAGGCCAGTTTTTGAGCCTCACTGTTAGTGTTTAACTTTAGGATTAGGAATTATTGAGTTAGGTTCATTAAAATAGCCAGGTTTTGTCCTTCGAAAATTTAAGAAAACATGGTGTAAGCCTTGGAAGCAAGGTCTCCTTCTGAGTAACAACAGACTCATTCAGCTCCAAACATATGGCAGTCTTTGTCTTAGGAATCTGTGTGAAAATGAGGGTAACGCTACTCATTCCAGCGGAGTCATCAGCTCTGTTCTCAGGAATTCACATTGCTGTCAATAACTCTGTTTTAAAGCCTTGAGAAATCAACTGAGATCCTGACATATTAAAAGTACTGTAAGGGTCACGGGGGTCAGTTCTTCCCCAAATTCCATGTTCAGTTCCCAGTTTGAAGAGACGCAAAAAAAAAAAGAAAAATGCCAGAATACAGACAGGATAAAGCTGGCAAAGGGCTTCTCTGAACTCTCTGAGCTGTGTGATGGATAAGGATACCAAAAAATCTGTTAAAAAAAAAAACAAAACCTCCCAGATGTCAGCATGAAGACATCTTGCGGAACCACATGAAGAGGCCAAAACCAGTTATCCTGCCGTGATAGGCTATTCTGCAAGGGACAGATTGCAATCTTGTGCCTGGCACAGGACAAAGGCTCCTCTGGGGCAGACCTTGAGCTGTGTAGTCCCTGTGGCTTTGTGCCCACTGCATGGTAGGATCTCTGCAGTTTCATCCTCTGTGGGCCCAGCGCTGTCTTCAGCCACTTTAATGTAGCTGAATTCAAAGCAGCTGCCCCATTACAGCATAGACTAGGGCTAGCCCCAGCTTGTCTATGTGTGGTTGCACTCACAAATGTCCCATTAATTGAGAACAGTTCCCAGCGGGTTTTCATTTCAAGACGAGTTTTAGAAGTTTGGGTCACTGCAAACAAAATCGTGCTTTCCTCCATTTTGGGTGTTTTACAGCAACGCCTGTTTTAATCTGCAGCCCAACCAGCTGAGTGGAGCTGGCAGGAAGACAACAGATCCATTTTATGATGACTTTCAAGGTTTCAAAATGTGTTTTGGATCTGCCTTGGAGTAAAAACCAAACCTTCTGAACTTTTTCATGCAGTGAAGTGATGTCAAGGCCATTTTTGCCTGGGAAGGCTCTGAGGTGGCCTCCATGGTGTAGACTGTGAAAACAGCCTTGTTTTTGTCACTGTATGTCAGGTGGCTGATTAATACTCTGAAAACAGCAGCTCAGAACTACAGAAAAATCCTGATGCCTTCAGCTGGGCACTAGACAAATTTGTTCCTACTCTGGATGGTTTCTCATGGAGGGATATCTGCTGTGTTTGTTCTTTTTCTTGGAAACGTTGTGGTTCTTCCTGATGGTATAAGGTCTCTTGCCCCTGAATTTCTGTGACAGTGAATCAGCCATGAGCAGAATGTGTTGGGACCTTGATTCCCAGGTTCACATATCACTTCTACAGATACCACCAGCTTGGAGATGCAGATAACACTCGTGTTTCTTTACTAAACAGGACAAGATATCACACTGTTCAAGAAATCGAGTAATAAAGAAATAAAAACAGGAAAGAAATTGTCTTATCAGTCTTAAAACCACCTCTACATCCTTCCTCATTCTTTTCCTTCTTCCAGCCGCTCTGCCTCATTCACTGATTAAGACTGATAAGCTCACTAACAATTGCAAGCCCTGGTCCAGAAACTACCAGTTCTCTGACCATAGTAGGTGACCCTGACTATGCTGGAGTAAATGCCTTATTAGTGCTCCGTGATATGTATAGTCTCTCACATAGATTCATTGGCATTACACCAATGTGGGATTATGGCATACTTCTTTCTGAAGAATAGGAAAAACTTTGCTACTGTAATCATTATTTAAAACCATACCTTCTTGCTTTGTGGGATGGCAAGATCCCTTTCACATATAGCAGCGTATCATGTACAGGCTTTTTTTTTTCCAGTGGAATTACTCATTTTTGCATGGAAAAAAAAATTGCATAAAAAGCATGTTTTCAGCTAGAAAGAAGGCAAAAGAAAACTGTGACTTCTGTTAATTAATCTTCAGAGCATGGAGGTTTCCTGTGAATCATGACTTCAATGTAAAGAGCTCTGAAAGCACAAAGCTTCTTCCTGAGAAACTTTCACCTGAGCTGAAAACAGTAAGAAAAAAAACATATTTTTCATGTACATCATTATTTCACTGATGGAGAAATAAAACAGCAAGAGAGTGAGTGTTTTACCAGAAATATAGCTGGTTGAAAAGAAACTCAATGTGAAGTCAGTCAGGTTCTTTAAATGTACGCTAATCTTCTTAGTTATTACCTTCCAAAAGATTTCACATAATAATTTTTGCCATTTTGGATGAAATCACATTAACTGGAAGGAGCAACCTACTTATCAGGTAAGTTACTAGGACAGACCTGTCACAAGATATTCATGAGAATGCATTGCCTGTTTTTTACCCTTGACGACAATGAAGTTCATGAAGCCGATGTGGTTTAGCCATTCTTTACTTCCACACATTCATTACTAGCTCCTTGTGCTTCACATACTGATTATTTCCATACACTCATGTAGAGCTCATCTTAATATATCAGATAAGATAATGTATATTAAGATAAACTAGGTCTGCAGAGTTGGATGCAAACCCGGTGCCCAAATAACTGGACATTAAGGCATTGTCCAAAGAACTGTCTTTGAAGCGAGCAAACACCAAACGCTCAATTCTTCCACACCTTAGGATTTCTTGGAGACAGAGTACATGGTTTATATTTGAAGAAAGACATTTGTAACAAAAGATGACGGACTCATGTAAGCATCCAGTGAACTCGTACAGTTTTCTTCAATGTTTATATTCACTTATTGTGCCCTACTGTTCTCAAATAATTACATAACTATCCACAGCCATTTTAAACAGCCTTCAACCCACATCAGCCTAGCATATAAACATTGGTGCTTTATACAGTCATTTTGTATGAAATTTGTCTGCAGGGCAACAGTTTGCTGTACTGTATTCAGTTTGTGAGATGAATCATGCAGCAGTTAAGGCTCAAAGTGCTTTTGATTTCCTTGCAAACAGTCTGCCTGCCTTCCCAGCTATCTGTAGCCCAAGATCTAAGAAGGAGTTGCCCAGTATGGTCTGTGTCCAGAGTCCTGCCAATAAATCACTATGCTGCAAATAACAGGCACAAACAGATCCCAAACATCTGGATCCCTCACTCTCTAACTGCAGGCATAGGTCTTCCACCATTTCTTTCAAACAGTTCCAATTTCAGTTCAAGCACCAATTGAGCTCAAGCTCCATGCTAATGGGTCAGATGCTACGAGGCTGCATTTTTATGGTTCTGTGCCCAAGCTGTATTAATTTGTATCTCATTTTGGCTCATTAGCTTGGGCTCAGCTGTGCTCTGATCATAAATGAAAGAGGTCTGAGTCTGCCCACAAAGGCTTGGTTGCTTTCTGTCCTGTGAGGAGCAGTCTTGTGCAGTAAAACAAGATGTGAAAACCAGCTTGCTCCAGGAAATGATGCAGGGAATCCTTGCTCTCATAGAGAGAGAGTTGGAAGAGACCCTTAAAGGCCATCTAGTCTACCTCTCTTGCAATGAACAGAGAAATCTACAGCTTGATCAGGTGCTCAGAGCCCCATCTAGCCTGACCTTGCGTGTCCTCAAGGATGAGGCATTCGCCCTCTCTTCAGGACATCTTCAGATCTATTCAAAAGCAAGAGTTTGATGGGAGCAGAGTGGATAGAACAAGTCAAAATCCAACTCCCACATGGCTTTTGGACAGTGAGGAAGGTGGAATTGTTGAATACAAAATGAGAAGTGTGTCTCATCCTGGTGAGTTTGTTCACCTCACACAGTAAGAAATGTCAAGAAGGCAATGAATGCCATTGCTGTGACCATTTAGGCATCATGGGTAAGGAAGAGCAGAAGGTATAAGTACCATATAATTCCAATTTAAGCCCTTTTAAAGCATAAATAAAGAGACATCTTAGCAAATGAGTTTGACATGGGAGCAGATTCACATCTCTCCACCTTCATCCAGAAGAGTTCAGCTGAATCTGAAAGGGAAGAGGATATTGCACAGCTCCAACACATATTCTTGCTTGAAATGAAAGCAAAAGGAAAAAGGTCCCAGGAAGTTGCACGTATTTTTCTCAGAATAGGAAGAAACGGTTGCTTCTGCCTTTTCCTTCCCTTTCAAGAGGGCTGTACTCTGTTTTTTGAAAGGGAGAAAGATGAACACCTCTAACTTGGGTGAAGAATAATTTTTTAGAGGATGTCTCTTTCTCAGTGACACATACCCTTATTGCACACACACACACACATACACACACACATTTTCTATTTCATCAAAAAACATTCTGGTAACAATCAAAGGCAGCTCATAAATGTCATATTTTGAAAATCATAATGCGCGATCCCCTCTTTAGAGCAGCTTTTATGACAAACAGTATACCCATGTTTGTGTATCATTCCTAGGACTATAAAATAACTTTTTATGGCTCTTAGGCTGATATCTGAAAAGCCTGGTACATTTTTGTATGAAATTTCGCAGTACTCAGTACACAATACTCCTTGTCAGTCCACCCTCCCTCCTCTCCTCCTTTCTCTTTTTATGCAAAATCATCTGACAAGAAGCTAAGTGCTTTTAAGAAACATACCTTTGGCATAGAGCCAATCTCTTCTTCTTTTTCTTTCCTTTTTTTTTTTTTTTTGGTTTTACCCACTGAAGCTGACAGATATCTATAGCAAACAGTTAACATATATAAACATGTCAGATATAAAACAAATACACTTTGAAAGAAAACAGATAGCTGGAACAGTTCGTGCTGCAAGACAACGTCAGCGCAATTAGCGGGAGCAGGGTGTGGGGTCTTCAGGGTGCGTTTGGCAGAGCTGCCCAAGGTAGAAGTACCTTTCTTCTTCCCTCTGTCAAGGTCTTTGTGGATGGCATGGAAATAAGACAGACCCCAGAGTCACAGCCACCATCTGGTACGGATGAAATGAAAGCATAGGCAGTTTTTTATGATGATCGGTAAGGCAATGCGTGCACGAGACATCTGCAGGCGTGTGTTTCTGGAATATGTTTTGCAGGCTGAATAAACGGGATGGTAGCTGAAATGCAGCCACTTAGAGACTTCATCCTGCCAAGCTTCTGTCGGATGCTGAGCCCTCTGCCCCTGTGAGACTTCCCTGTGATGTTTGTTAGCGCACAGCACTTAATGTGATCATTAATGATTGAAGCTGAATTAATTAGTTAGGGAAGAAAAACCAAGCAGCAGTGTATTCTGATGCTGTGTCCTGTGAGCTTGTCTCGCTGGTATACGTATATGGTACATGTGCCCATTCTGCCAGCAAGGAGCCACCGCACCACTGTAGTCATCTTTAAGACCTTGGGTTGTTGCACCAAGCTGGGGCTGAAATGACTAAAGGGCAAAGGAAAAGCACCTTGCTTGGGTCTGCTCCTTGCAGGGAAAATAGCCATTTTATTGTGACTGTCAATACAATGAGTGGGACTAGCTCCTTAGATGACAGTTCAGGATAGGCTTTGGTGTCCAGAATGACACAGGACAAATCTATGCCTCTGTCCAGGATCTCCTTCTTGGTGGGTCCTATATAGCTGTCCTGCACATATCAGATGCCAGGGTAGTTCCTGGCCGCCGAACCCTAACAGTAGGTTAAGAATAGACTAAACAGATAATTAAACAGATTAATTCAGCTCTCAAACAGCCTAGCAGCACAAATAAATGGACTCAGATACTTCAGGCGGCAAAAGACACTGCTGAAGGAGTTGTGATAGAGATCATGATTAGACTGGAAAAAATGAATAAAAATGACAGTATGCTATCTGACATGGGAGCTGGGGGACGTCAGATGAAACCAGTTAGTGGCAAGTTCAGAGAAAAAAAGAAACAGAAGAAGAGCCATTTTCCCAAGTGAGCAGTGAAGAGCGGAGCTCTTTGCCACAGGGTTACCAGGCGCATTCATGGAAGAAACATGATTTTGGAGTGACTGAAGACCAAGATGGCCCCCTGGGCTCTGGGTAGCACTGAGCAAGAGCTCTTGTGAAATTGCTGCTCCTGGCCCAGCGAAACAAGGTGCAGTTCTGCCTTGGGATGGAGGAGCTTGCGGGCTTAGGACCAGCACAAAAATCCCACTGAAACAGTTTAAAATCTGCATTTTAATCAAGTTGAAAAGGCTAATGCAGCATGGAGGGGAAGACATACACTATCAAGTGCTCAGAGTCCTTTAGAAAGTGCAGCCAGAAATACCTGAGTGTCTTGAGAGCTGGATCCCAATAAAAGTTGGGATAAAAAGGGATTTGTCAGTCTGATGCCTGCCAGGGCCACAGTCTGACTTCATTCTTTTGTGAGAGATTAGCAGCTGCAATGGGTGAAATACAAACACTTTGTATTGTTGGAACTGACGTGGTATACAGATTTTGGAAAATACCTTCCATCAGAGGGATCTCCCATGTTGGCAAAATCTGTCCACGGCAGGAGACTGGAACTGAATGATCTTTAAGGTTCCTTCCAACCCAAACCATTCTCTGATTGTATGATTCTAGGTCTCAGCTCACTTCTATGTTATGTGCAATTAAATAAGGATAGTACCAATGTTTCCGGCTACAATAATACTTTAGATATGATTCACAAAAATGAAATACTTTGCAGAAAAAAAAAATGTTAGTTATAGTTTCAATTTTTTTTTTAAAAAGGAAGTTTTTAAAAGCTATTTTTAAGTTAGACTTTTTCTTAGCTTTTTTCTTTTCTTCCTTCCTTTCTAATTGCTACGTTTTTTTCTGCTCATTACTCCCTACTCCTTCTGTTATTGAAAAAAAGATTAAAAAGATTTTTAAATCCTTAGAGAAAACTGCAGTTCATTTAAAACTACTGAAAAAAAAATAGGAGAAAGAAACTTAAAGTGTGAAACTACATGGAGGGGAAAACAAAGCTGCTTTTTTAATGCCTTTCTACTAGAAATAAGCAGAAAAAGCACGCAAAGAAATACTTTGAAAACTGGGATGCTTCTGCTTTTGCTTTCCTCACTCCAGGCATGGGGGATTTGGTAGCTCTGACTCAATTCACAGAGGGGAAACTGAGACATCATCTGCTAAAGGATAATATTAGGAGTGCCTTATTCCTTGGCTAGATCTGCTTTTACAGACATACAGGAAGTGTGCATCAGGAGAGGGATTAGGAACAAGACTTAAATGAGTGACCTCTCCCACCCCCAGACCAACTTCTCCCATTTCTTTCTCTTTCCCAGCAGAAAAAAAATGTACTGTTGACAGGGATGGTCAGCAAAAGGGGGGGCAGACCCAGAAACCACCGAACTGTTTTGGGGAGATGAAGCAGATGCCGCCATCCAAAGCAAGAAGCATTACAATTTTTATTTTTTTCAGAAATAAAAATACCCCTGACTGCGGCCTTCCAAGCTTCCTGGCAGCTCAGAAGGTTCCAGTGGCAGCTGTGTATCCTTTTCTGGGCTCCTACCCCAAAGTGACCATCCCTCCTTGGGCCAGATCCTGAGCCAGCACACAATGAGGAGATACCGACTGATGTCAGCTGAAGATTGGTCCTTGGAGATCAGCTGTTAACTTTACAGCTCAGTTTTTGAGGTATTTTCCAAAGTGCCCATTTGGCAGGAAAAAATGCGTAGATGGTTTTATCCACCTCCACCAAATAACATAAACAAGTTCACTCTCCTATTTCAATTCATGAGAAAATCACCTTCCAAATAATTAAAATAGCCTTCTCTCACTTCAGCATAGCAGTCTGCACTAGCAAAGTGCTGTGTGAGAGCTGCTTGTAATGAGCACCTTGAGAAGAGGCTTCAACCCCAAGGCAAACATCTGTGGAAGTTTTATGGGAGCCTAGACCGAGGAAAAAGCCAGCATCAGACATTTGTAGGCTTCTTTTGGATCAAAGACAAGAGATCCCACTGTCTATTGCATGAGGGATAGTGGGGAGGAAATCTCACAGCTCCCTTAGCACAACACTGTTGCTCAAGATTTCTGCTTCGTCCAGATTCATCATATTCTTGCATGAAATGTCCTTAAATAAGGAGATGGTCAACCTATAGATAGGTGAGCTCAGCACCATTTTTATTTACCTTAATCTTAATGCATTGTGTCTTAGCAATACTGTATTGGTGACAGCTG
This sequence comes from Aquila spilogaster, assembly GCA_024606505.1. Lineage (NCBI taxonomy): Eukaryota > Metazoa > Chordata > Aves > Accipitriformes > Accipitridae > Aquila > Aquila spilogaster. Next base: position 23,367 of record JANHGO010000404.1, read on the forward strand.
AACTGAACTGGTCATTTAACACCCACAATAAACTAGGACACGATCCAGAATTGCAGTAGAATTACTTACAGATTTCCCTGTCTTACTACCAGCAAGTAATGCCTGTAGGACTTGGCATACCTCCTTCAAACTGTGAGCAATTACAATTGTATTCTTAAACATGTTGTGCTTGCATTGACTTTTTTTTTTTTTGTAAAATCATAGAATCATTAGGGTTGGAAAAGACCATTAAGATCATCCAGTCCAACTGCCAACCCATCCCCACCATGCCCACTAATCCATGTCTCTCAGTGTTTCATCTACCCTTTTCTTGAAAACCACGTGACTCCACCACTGCCTTGGGTAGCCTGTTCCAATACCTCACCACTCTTTTGGAGAAGAAATTATTCCAATTATCTAACCTGTAAAAATATCGGATTGATTTTGCCTCAGTTGCATGGGGTAAATCCACTGCCTTCAGAACTGAGCTCTGGGATGCCAAAATCGTTATCATCTCTGGTGCCACAACGTGGGGATTTCTCCATGAGCTAGTGGTTGGCACTGGCTGAATGGGCCATAAGAGTTTGGAAGCATTCAGAAAGCAGAATGGTGAATGCGAGGGAGAGAAGAGACATGTGGCTGAGATGGGACCAGTAGGGCCACCAGGCAGAACAGTTCAGGCTTCTGAGGAGTAACCACGACTGAGAAACCCCAAGAAACTGAACACCATGTTGATGTCCTGTCCTTGGACCAAAAAAAAATCAAGCAGGCTAGAACATAAGTGCAGACTGTGCTGTGCTTTTGTTTAGTTTACAAGCATATATGTGACCAAAAGATCTCATCACAGCCCTGAACTCCTATTCAACTGAGCTGGAGCCTGCAACAGCTGGGGAGGAGGAAATGAGGTTGAGCAGCTATTCAACTGCTGGTGTCTTTTTTCAGCTAAAATTAATGTCAATGATTGTTGATACTACAGGTCATTTCCCGTCTCCCTCGTTAAATCTAGAACTTCAGTGGATTTCCCAATGGTAAAAGAGAGGGCTGGCCAACTTTTCATCCAGCTTTTCAGGCTTAGTTCTTTTCTAGTGAACTTCGGAGGGTAGTCATGAAGCATACTGTAATCCATGACATGCAGAAAGTTCAGAAAATAGATTTACAGGGCTAGGAGAATGTGCTGCTATTTGTGTGGAGTGTTTCCTATGTAGCAAGTAGCAAATGTTAACCATGAGCAGGCGAAACAAAAGTTGCTGGTGTTATTCGTGGATACAAGAACAAAATGCTTGCAAATCTTCACACCAGGTATTAAGATGTTCGATTGCTGAAAAAGGCAACAAATCATTCAGTGCTGTTGCCTTAGAAGCTGAGATTGGCCTCTGGATTATCTTCTAAAGCTGCTCAGGCACCCTTGGACATGGTCCCCACTACTTCCTTGGTGAGTGATTCTTGTGGCCCTTCCACTGTTCTCACTGTGCTTCATAAATTTTCCTCCCCATTGGGAGAAAGTGTCCATGGGTATACTGAGAAACCCAGCGTTAGGCACCTGACTGAAGTGGTTGATCCTGTGGCTCCCTGGATACCTGGGTGAGGTTCTGCCACATATCATGTTATAGCTTCTGCTCCAAACACTTTCTCTGGAGAAGAAATTTCTCAGAGATAAATTTTTCTTTGCAGGAGACCTCTGGAAAGCAGAGGTTAAATTCAGTTCCTAAATTTGGGTGGGGTGAAAGCTACTGTCCTGCAGATGTCAAAAGGACTGAAGTTTACGTGGGACCGGGAGGCACATGTGAAAACCCAACCCTTTCTGCTGCTTCCTTTGTTCCCTGTGCCATGACCATACAATGAAGGCTGGGCTCTTTCTGTGCCAGGCACCACTTAAAAAATTGAGAGGGGAAAGTTTTCTCACCCTGGAGTTTGGCAGTCTGAACAGACAAAGGAGCACCGCAGAAGAGTGAGCAGAGTTTGGCTTGAAAATATTATGTTAGCTCCCCGATTTCTTCATGGTTGGCTGGGCAGCAGATGTACTGCTTTCTTTGAATGGTCTGGGAGGGGGAATCATGCACGTCTGGGAGGGGAACAGGATCTTGTCTTTATGGTGAGTTTGGCATGAGGAGATGTTCCCAATTAAGTCTGGGCATAATCAGATGAGCTCTCAATCCTAGCAGAATAATTCCAAACTGAATTGGTTTAATTTGCTACATACAAAAGATCGTGTTCATTGGAAAACCCTTTTATTCCAGAATTAGGGCATCTCTGCATGGAGTTTTTCAAGGAAAGCTATTCTTTCTCAAAATCACCCTTTCCCTTAATCTAAATTAACTTCCCTGGATAGAAAAGTGTGTGTGTATGTAGCACAGAAGGGGCTAGAGAGAAGCAGGAAGGGATTAGCTGAAAGGAAAAACAAAGGAAGGGGCAGAGATATGGAGGAGAGGGAGATAATTTGGCTGGTAAGATGGAAGGAAAATGAAGAATATCTAGAGGGAAGAGCCTGAGCAGGCCAGGCTTTTTGCACAGAAAGATCCTTGGGCAGTGTAGAGGGACCTTATTGTCCCCATTAGCCTGTTCCCCACGGACTTATGGCTTCTGGGGACCTTTTGTTTGGGAGCTCAGCTCTGGGGTGGTGGTTGTTTATTTTCCCTAAGAAAATGAAGAATCTCAAATGAAGGAAAACAGGTTTTTTTGGTGAAAGTGACAATTATAGAATGGCATAAGTTTGAAGGGACCTGGAAGATCATGGAGCTCCAACTCCCTTGCTGTGGGCAGGGTTAAACAACCTGAATATATTCAATACATCACAGCAAACTGTTGCTTATTACACATCTGGAGTCAAAGGCAATTAAGTCAAAAATCTCTTAAAGGTTACATTAAAAAAAGAGGAAGGGATGATCAATTTCTTCTTTGTTCTGCCAACATCAACTACTAAATAAGGCAGGAGGAGAGGAAAAGCTCATTCTGAATCCTGGTCTGCACCAAGCTGGCAATGCTGCACAACACCTTTAAGAACCACTCTCCATATATAATGCTGTGCCATGGGGCCTGTGTTGGGGAGACACTCAGCTCTGCACTTATTTACAGTGATTCTGTTGAATATGACAGCTTTCCAGGTCTCATGATAAATCTGATGCCCCAATACTGTCTTCACTTCAGCCACCTCTTATCTGATACAGTACAGCTACAGCAATCCGGGAGAGTGAGGACAGAAGCTCACACTTGTGGGTCCACATCTGTGCTTCACCACAGGCTTTCTAGATGACCTTTGGCAAGTCATTTAGCCATGGAAAATCCAGCCCCATGCTTACCTGCTGGTCCTAACACTTTCTTCCTTCTTGAGTGTTACCCAAGGAGGTCAGCACTGCCATAAGAAGCCCAGTCCCGTTGCCATAGGAGCTGTGAGTATTCCTCAGGTGAGCCTAGACTGTAACAATTATGGTGGCATTTTCATTCTTATCTCTGTATTTCTCCAAGTCTGCTTGTTAAAGAAGAAACAGGCAGATGTGGTGCTTGCCCTAGCCTGTAACACCTAACATCCAGGGCTTTGTCTAAATAAACAATACCACTTCACAGATTGCATTTCCTGCAAGAGGAAACTGTTTGGTGTGGTGCAAAGCACAGACAGAGTTCAGTAAAAAGAAAAATAAGAGAGGGAAAGGAAAAACAACATATTACGTACGACTTCACTGAAATATAAAATGAGGCACAGAGTTGTTGAGTGGGTTAAACAGCAACAATGTAGAATATTGGAATAATGAAGCCAGGAGTACAGATCTGACAATCTCATCCTGCTCGCAATGCTAGCAAAGACTGTTCTTTCGTATTTTCTTCGTATACACAAGGATTTTTACCCAAAGAGAATATTTTTCTCAATAATCTGATTTTGGAAATGGGGAATATTTTCGAAGGAAAGGAACTGAAATTTTTCAGAGAAGAAAGCAGGCAGCAAGAGAGTTCAAAGACAAGAGCAAAACTGCAGTGAAAATCTCTCTCTATTCATGCATCCAAATCTTCCTGAGTCAGTAGCCCAAAGAGGGCAATGTCTGTTATGGCTGATATGCACAGTTCTGGGAATGCCAAAAACAGACTAAAAAGATTCTTCCTTCTTTCCTTCTTTCCTTCCTTCATTTTTCTCTTCTTTCTGTCCACTAAAAATTGTTTCCTCTTCAAATGCAAGGTCTAGTGTAAATTAGGATTTTAATATGCAGTACTCGGAATCAAGAGTCAAGGGTTATTAAGCTGATTTAGATGCTGAAGAGACAATTTGAACACAAAAGATGCTGGAAACACTGAGGTCATCCATCTTCACCAAGAACGCAGCAGTACCTACTGCTTCCCTTGGTGCCTAAAGAGTAGGACAGTCCTTCAGAATAGGGGAAAACTACATTAATATCCTTCCATCCTTAGAGGATTCATCCCACCTCTTTTATTTTCAAGGTATCAAGATATTTTTTTCAAGATATGAATTCTCCTTTACTAGAGTTTCAGATAGGGAAAAAACTTCAAGCTCCTCTGTTGAAGTTACCTCACTGCCTTTGAAAAAAGATTTTGCTGAACAGGAAAGCAGTGTTTGTGGTTGTTTAGACCCAAGTGTCAGCGCCTTCCAACTGCACTAGAGGGTCCCAACTTTTTTCCAGAATTGTTCAATGTAAGAACAGTAAAAGAGCTCTTGAAAGGTGAGTAATATGACTGCTCACTAGAAGACCTTGTTCTTTCTAGAGTCATGTGTTTTCTTGGTGTGGTGGGACACACATATACATATATATATATATATAACATTGTCATGGTTTTATGATTTATTATATTGTATTTATATATAATATATATTATATTTTATATAATACATCAATATATATATTAATATAATATATATAATATATTTTTATGTAAACATGAATACATTTTTATGCACATATAAAATACACTTTTACATATATACACTTCTCTCTATAGAAGGATTTCAGTCTTTCATCAGTGAAATCAAATACTGTCCCATGATCGTGTGAATGCAGAAATTAGGACTTCCAAAAACAACAACAAACAACAAACAAAAAACACACCATGACTACTTTGATCCACCTCTATGTTGGATATTCTGAATGCACAGTACCCTAAACCCTGTGCTTTGCTGTTGCTTATACTGTGAGATGACAAAAAGGCAGCAGCGCAGCTGTGGTGCGTGTTTACTTTCAGAGTCAACTTTGCAAATTGAGTCAGGGAAATCTCAGAGGTGGTGGTGACCCCCTCGTATTGTTTAGCTAAGGGAGCGGTGATGCTGTAGACCTGCTCCAGGAATGCAGAGGACCATATTCACAGCCATGACTTCCTCCCAGGGCTGCAGGAGATGTTACATCTCACAGGTTTCACTTCACACATAAAAGAAGGTTTATATTTTCCTACAGAGTAGTTCATGCTCCTGAGAGCTCAGGTAGTGCGTGTTCTGCTGGAGGTCCTAAGGCACTGTGTTACGTTCAGCCATTCAGATGAGGCTCTTTGAACTTGGTCTCACAGTCAGCAAATCTGAGCTTCCTCCAGTTCTCTTGAGGGCTTCCTGTGTGGCAATTGGCAATGTGTTTATCCATCCCGTGACTCAGTTCTCCCTGCCTGAAAAAATGGGAATTGTGCTTTTATCTCCCAAGGGACTGGGAGGTTAAATTCTTACTGACTGCGAAATGCTAAATCTGAGGGCCGATGAAGTAGAAAGACGTTCTTTCCATCTCTCTGTTATGAGAGCATGTTGTATGTAAGTCAGGTGCTCCTGTCCGTGTAATAGAAAAACAGATGTGTGAGATGTGCAGCTAAATTTTTCTGTGTTACTTTTTACCGTGCTTGCATTTTTCTTTTCTTTGTGTAAAATTATGACCTTTTAAATATCAAATAGATTACATATTATTACAGAACAGTTACCTGGTTTCCTACAAGAAACAAATATGTTTTTCATTATATTCGCCAGGTGCATTCTATAAAGAGGGCGTTTATGGCAGAACCATATATATTTCAATAAAGGCTTAGTAGTTTTATGTCAGAGAGGGGTAGCCCTTAAACCAAAACCATACATTTCAGCTTCATTGAAATTGCTTTTTTTTGTCTGAAATAAGGTAGACCCTCAAACGCAAACAAAACGTACTGGGCACTATGCAGGTTTTAGAGAGAGTCACTTAAGAGTTAGGCTGAGAAAAAAAAAGGGAATGGGGATCATTTAGATGGAATTAAGGAAAGTTGGAAAACATAATAAGTAAGAATATAAACATAATAAATAATAATAATAAAAACATAATAAAAGCCTGCGAAAATAGGCAGAGTTGCATTGTGCTACAAAACTTGGAAATTGAAATCCTTAGCCTGCTTCTTTACTACTTGGAATCTTCATTGGGAAAATGACTAATTAAAATGAAACCATTGAAAAGGTAATGTACAGCACTGTCTGGAGTAGAAGCCTGAAACAGTAAATTCTGGAGCAAGGCAAGATTTTGGAGAGCTACAGCATAAAACTACCATACAGACACTGCTGGAAAAGCTCAGCTTCTGCTGTCTTGCATCTATTAATCTAGCATCTCTGTGTATACAATTCAAACCATTTTACAAATATTTATCATTTGTAGGAGGAGTTGTTGCCAAGACCTATCTTAATACTGTGACCATAAATAAAGCATCCCAACACAGAGCTCTGAATGTAAAACAAACCATTTGGAGAAGGCGGGGACAAACAATCTCTAGTGAAATATGAGCCAGCCTTCATTAAGCTGTACACAGAAGGAATCTTTGACATTGAAAAATCTAAAGAACTTGTGAAGTTTTCAGTTTCCAGCTATTATCCGTGACTCCTGCAAGTGTTTTCCATCCCCATAGCTTTATTCAGATATCTTTTTTCACCAAGTTCCTACACCAGCCTTATCCCCTGTATCTCCATCCTTTCCAGGAGAATGATAAAGACGTGGTTAACATGTGTCAAGGGTGTTTTGTTCTCGCACCTCCCCAGCATGAGAAACAGGTGAAACCATCTGATTTCAGGCAAACTGCAAAAAGGCTTTTTCGTAACTTATTGAGAGCATCCGCAGCATAGAATCATAGAATTATTAAGGTTGGAAAAGACCAGTGAGATCATCAAGTCCAACCATCAACCCCACCACATCTACATAGAATTATAGAAGGCAGCAGTTATGAACCAAAGTATTTCTTTTCAGAGGGAGTGCAAACTATGAATCTGAGGACAAAACTCCCACTAGTAAATAAATTTTCCTATGCATAATTTATTTCATAAACATTTGCTGTGCCCTTCTTGCATTTTCCCCTGCAGCTCCTGGAAGGGCCGGCTGTTGGACAGAAGACAACCAGATAGATGTTATCAGGCACTGACCTCCCTGGCAGAAGTCAATTAATATCCTGGACTGTCTCCTTCAGGCAGCTGAAACTTGTAAGTGTACGGCCTTAGTTCTGAAATAAGACACTGTGATTCATGCCAAGCATGAGATGCAGCCACCACAGAAGGTGATGCCTTTGGAGAAGAAAAACCTACACCCTGGCCATTTATCAACCAAAGGCAGAGCCTGGCATGTCTACACGACTTTTGAGAGCACATCTTGGAATAAATTACTCCCTCAGGCACACCCTGATACATACATACATATATATATATATGTATGTATGTATGTATCTTAGTGCTGAAAAATGATGAATACCCCTCAAGTAGGAGCCCAGAAGAAGCCACCATGTGTTTGGTGTGAACAGTCAGAAAGCAGAGCCCCGGAGCAAATGAAACCAAGGGAATACATGCCTTGGTTGGCTTTTTTTTTGTCATGAGTGGGCTACATGTTGCCTTCTGATTCTGTTCTGTCCTCATTCTTTCTGCTGATTTCTATCTCTGCTGAACTGAGCATCGTTTTTGGGAATAGCTTGTTTTTGCACATCTGCAAAAGTGTTGCACAACACTAACTTTCAGCAGCCTTGGGCCAACATGCCCTTTGTGCATCTAGTGCATTCTGCTGGCCTTGAACCACGACTGCAAATAACGAAGCTGTGTTGACTCAGGGTTTATTTCTGATAAATCTCAGATAAATCTCAGCCCACCCTCTCCCCCCTTTTAATGCCTCATACCTAAATATTTTCTCAAACTCTTCAGCCAAATCACACCCAAACAAAATGTCTCCACGGTGCTAAAAGTGCACCAATCCTGTGTGTCTTTCTATGAAAACAGTCAGCAGCTGAGGAGAGAGTCACAAATTTGTACCATTGTAATAAGTAGGAAGACTGTGTGTGGGGTATGTTTCAGGTATGCATTTCACCTGTGCTCTTTTCTTGATTTGTTCAGATCCTGTTAAAATTGGTGCAGCGGTCACTTGAAAGCCCTGACTGCGACAGTCTGACCGCTGGCAACCAATGAGGTACAGGAGCAGAGGGACCCCCTCCTGGCCCCACAGCGCGCTTTGTGCTGGAGATGTTGACTCACCGTGGACAGATGCTGATACCCTTTGCCCATGTTCTCTACTACCCTTGCAAAATTAAGGGTGTGAATGTGCTATGTTGGACCCACTCCACTGCCTGAAATAGTCAGAGCTATCCAAGCTCCTTGAGTTTCTTCCCTTCCTTTTCTTTTCTCCCCATGAAAAGGGCTGTTCCTCCCACGAGATACAGGAAAAGATCCTGAGCCCAGCACAGCTCCACACTGTCATGATTTATATGCAGTGCTGCAGATGCACTTTTTAAAGTAGACTTAAAAATTACTCCCCTTAATAGAGATTAAATATTGATTACCTAAGTAATAGCTCTGTCTGCAATAGGAAATAGATGTGGAACAACCCCCACACATCAATCACATGTGAACCGAGGAAATATCATATCAGAGGAAAGGCAGGAAGTTTGCAGATTTTTCTCTAAGACCATCCTCGTCTTCCACACAGATGCACATTAATGTATATATACACATACATATACAAAGATATACTTATGCACACACACTCATCCTTTTCCTGGAGCACTAGCTCATTTCACTTCCTAGTGATTACTTAACATAGTTAATCACACAGTTACTACATCTTCCTTCATTGCCTGGCACACTGTGTGTCCTTGCCAATTTGGAAAGCTTGTCAGCTTCTAATCTGGAAAAATGAGGCTTGCCCACAGCATGCCATCCACGTGATGTGAGTGTGTCCCTGCATCATGTGGTGTGGCAATGTCATCGGTGTCAGGTCATGCAAAGATGGGGAGGAACAGGGGGATGTCATGGGAAATGACAAAGGACAAATAGTGTTGGGTGCAGAATAGCAAGCCCCATGTCTGCTATGTGGCATCGAAGAGCAGGAAGGAAACCACCAGGTCCCTTAGGGAGAAGGTGTAGACCCTTTCCATCCCTCTTCCCATATACACTTCTCTGATTCATGAGTTTGGGAGTCTTCAGTGCTTACGGAATCATAAAAGTTGGAAAAGATCTCTAGGATCATCAAGCCCAACCATCAACACAACCCTACTATGCCTGCTACACCATGACTTTCAGTGTCACATCTCCACAGCTCTTTATTCTGTCATTCCCAGATTGAGCCCCAGGTCTCAAGTTCTATAATCGCTCATAATCTGGATGCAAAAATGGCCTTTAGCCTCACATGGCTGCCTATGAACCACAAGCCACTCAGTCCAGACATCACAAGTTTGGCTCCTGCAGAACCACCAGAGCCAGTGGCCTATCCATCCTGCTGCAGCAAGCTGACTATGAAAAGGCAGTTTTTTTGCCAGCTAGTATTGCAGCACTTTGCTTATCTGCTCAATTTGCTGGGAAAAGATAGCAATTTTCCCTGACCTTTCCCTTCTGAGATAGCATCAAAGCAAGGTTAGATGTTAGATAAAGCCCAGGAACATGTGTCCTCTATTCTGGTTTGCAGCAGTGTGTCTGGTCAGCAGAATGTACAGCATCTTTGGAACACATAAACATTAGAGAGAAATTGGACAAATGTCTCTAATAGTGATGCTCTAGTTACTCTGTTCATATTTCACAAATTATGAGAACATAAGAGGATTTTTCCATCCTATAGGACATTGTATTTGTCTGTCACTGTAGACAGGCGTTCAGCAGGGAAAACTCCAGTAGTCATGGGGAAAAATCCATCAGGTGGAAACACCATCTAAGAGTGGAGCAGGAGACTCAGACTCACTGGTGCTCTGCATTCCCACCTCTAACTCCATCTTGCCAATGGAGTTAAACAGTGATAGTTTTACACCATAGCCTGCCCATATGTAATTTGTTGTCATAGAATCATATAATCAGAATTGTTTGAGTTGGAAGGGACCCTTAAAGGTCATCTAATTTCATCAGATACTCAGAGCCCTGTCCAGTCTGACCTTGGATGTCTCCAGGGATGGAGCATCCACTACTTCTCTGGGCAACCTGTGTCAGTGCCTCACCACCCTTATTGTAAAAAACATCTTCCTTATATCCAATATAAATCTCCTCTCTCTTAGTTTGAAACCATTTCCCCTTGTCCTGTCAGAGCAGACCCTGCTAAAGAGTCTGTCCCCTTCCTTCCTACAGCTCCCCTTTAGATACTGAAAGGCCACCATAAGGTCTCCCCAGAGCCGCCTTCTCTCTGGGCTGAACATCCCCTGCTCTCAGCCTGTCCTTGTAGGGAAGGTTCCATCCCTTGAAACATTTTTGCGGCCCTCCTTTGGATAGATTCCTGGTTAAGAGTGTTGCATAGGCATAAATTTCTCAGATACTATTTTTCTCATGCAGATGTTTTTGTTCAACATCAGAGGCAGTTTTCCTCATTTAAATGGAGGCAACCTAGAAGAGAGCTGAAGCTCTTGTCTCTGCAGAAATCCTCCCCCAATAGTTTTCTGGTGGTAAAGGTTGTTTGTAAGGGGCACCCACTGATGGTGTCACTGCAGGGCTTCCCAGGGCCATTTTCTTCCCAAAGACCTGTGGGTCTCAGTTTTCAGAATCTCGCTAATAACGAACTCTTCTGCATCATTCCCAAAGAGAGTAGCATCAACATGCTGTTCTGCAGGTGAGTAAGCCACAAGATGAAAACAACTGTAAGTAAAATGAAGAAAGTAAGCAGTGCTCGAAGACAAAATATCTGCTTGGTACTTGGCTCCCTTTCATCCCCTACAGGAATGAGACACCCAGCTGACACAAACCAACAGGTAGACAACAGCACGAGCATACTGCCAGGAGAGGCTGAATTAGACTTACGTTGTGACAGCCAGGCCAGCAGGCTGAAAAATCATTCTTTTTGTTGTCAGATGTTTTGGCCCTGGATGGGGTAGCAGCATGGTCCTTTTTAGCACGTGTCTGGAACAGGCTATCTGGCAGCAAGGTGCTCAAAGCAGTTCAGAAACTGGAGTTATGTGACAGCAAGTCCAATGGATCTGAGTGGGATCCAGGCTGGAGAAACAGTTTGTCAAGACCATAGAATAGGAATAGCCTTTCTTAGCACAGCTGCACCTTTCCTAAGGATGTAAAGATGCGTCTACAAAACCCCCAGAGTGGTCAGAGATCTTAAAATACCTCATTGGTTAAACCAAAAGTTTTGAGGCTATTGCTGTAAGTGTAAACATGATCGTAGCAACACCTATTGATCCAAACACTTTCTATATTACTGAAGGTCATTTATTCCAGACGCAGGTGACCAGGTCCAGATCTCCATCTTCTGTAGAGCCAATATGGGTAACTGTGACTGTGGCCACAGAAGAACAAAGCACCACAGAGACTGCAAAGTGATGCAGAATCTATGTATGCCTGACCTTGTACATAATGAATGTGTTTTCAAAAGCCAGGCACAAGAATATGAGCTCAAGATGAAATAACAGTCTTTCAGCCCAACATGTTTGCGCATATGTTGACTCACTGTGACTCTGGCAGTACAATGTGGCAGCATTTGTACTAATGTGCATTTATGTCGAGTAAATTTTTATTTTTTCACACCCTTCAGAGCCATTGCAGGCCTCCTAGAAGAGCTCTGAGTATATAAAACCACCAGTCCCAGAGCTCCCATAGCATGTGCTGAGGTCAGCGGTCTGCCAGAAAACCTCACTGCTGCAAATAAATGCATGGCAGCAGCATGTCAAGAGATTCTCCTCTTACTATCTAGTATAAACTGTGTGAAGAACACCTGTGATTTAACTTTGATCCAAACTTCAGCAGGAAAAAGAAACTTCATTATGGTCAGATGTCTAAAACTGGTGTTTCATTAACATATTATCTCTGTCCCAACTCATTAAAAGCATATATTCGTCTACATTGTATTAATCCTGTCTGTGGCATCATAGCTAGGTTATAAATCTATCATTTGATCTGTCCATTTCCTTGCTTTTAATATTTCAAAGCCATCATTAAAAATGAATATAGGCAGAAATTTCAATCTCAGATAATTATCACTAACCATTAATTGGTTTTCAGCTGGTATATTGTGTGCAAGGTGAAACAGTCATAAAAGAGATTCTTTCAAATACACTTACTAAGGATAATGTGTATATTTTCAACAGAATTTAACTATCACGTTTATCCCCTGTTCCACTTCTAGCTGCAGTATTTACTTTTCAACTAAATTCAATAAAATAGAGATTTCTGTGGAAAGGAGGAACCATTGTGCAAAAGTGCTCTACCAAAAACCTCATGTTCTATTGAGGGAAATACATTCACTACAATTTCTAACCAAGCCTTTTATCCTCACAACAGTGTGCTATCTGCTAGCAGAACTGATGAAAATTGTAAAATGAAAATAAATAGTTGTATTGTGCATACTGATTTAAAGTGAGACTTAGGCAGAGTGAGAATATAGCCTGAAAAGGAAGCTCAGCACCAGAAAGAAACCGAGCCTGCTTGATATTTCACGTGCATTTAAATAGTATCAAACACAAGCAAACATAAACCATAAGGAGTGAACAGAAGTTTGTCTTTTCAGAAGTATGGAAATTAATCAGTAGGAGGAAAACTGAAATTGTGACCAATCCTCAGTTGCTAGGGATGCTTTTTATTCTCACGTGTGTGTATCGGGTGCCCTGGTTCTCCTTTCATTGACACAGTTGTGAATTGAAAGTCAGTTATAGGGGAGATTGCCTGTTACAGCCTGAGAACAAGACTCAGAAACTTGAACAGATTGCACCAATGTACTACAGAACAGATCTTTTTGCATGAACACTCGTAGAAATTGTCTGAATGCTCTTAGTTTTGAAGTGAATCTGCATAATTAAAAACTTAGATTAGGCATTATGCAATTGGATTCTATGAAGCCCAGAGTGCCTTCTTACCCTGTGCACCTTTCCAAGGGCCTTCCAGTGAGAGCTGTCCAAAGCAATCAAGCCTGGCACAGCAAATATTGGCAAGAAGACAACAGGCATTCAGCAGAAAAATACAACATGAAAAAATGCATAAGGGGAATTTAACTTTTCCTGAGGAATTGTCAGATTCACAGACAAAGGGCTTGGCTGCAAGGGAATATGGAGAGAGACACTGAGATCCCTTCTGAATTCAGTGGTCCTGTCTGCATTTATAGCCACAGAGAATTTGGCCTTTCTGCATATTGATTTTGGGCCCAGCCTTCTGAAGGCAATGCTCTGCTCCTTAAATCATGGCAGTGATGAGTAGGAGCAGATTAAAGCCGTCAGGATTTGGCCCTTTGTAGATTAATAAAGGCGTGCTGAATGGGAATTTTGTCTTTGTGATTTTCTTGGAAGTGGGCGAATAAAGTGCTTTGATCTATAAGGCGAGTGTGAAAGGTCACTGGCTAAGCATGTGTGCTGAAGCGCCCTGAGCCATCCAACACGATCAGCATAAATTAGAATCTGACTGCCCAGCTTTATTCATCTTTATTGATGTCTATATAGCTGCAAAGGCAGACTATAGCAATTGGGTCCAGTGCAGAGAACTAACTGGGGCATGCAAAAATCCATAAAATGTTTAGTATTTCCCAATGGAAGTAAATAGAGGAGTATGTGTTAGTGATGCACGAGCCCCATAATTTTATTGTTTGGGTTTTGTTTGGACCTGGATCTAAACCTTTGGAAGCTTATCTGAAGTTTCCAAAACTACTCGTGCTTGCAAAATTGCAGACAAGTTTAGAGAGCTTATCATGAGATTTTTCCATTGTTTCAAGCCCTGGCTGAACCAGTAGTAGTCATGGCCATCAATGCCTAACTAAGATCTATCAACATAATATGTGTGCATTCCCCAAGGCAAACTGATGCACTGATTGCAGTCCTGGGGAACAAAACACTGCACACAACTGGGTAACACGTTTGCAGAAGGAAAGGCTTATGATGTCCAAAATCTCTGCTTCGAGGTGACTTTTGGAAGCAGAGATATTTTACCCGAAAAAGCCACTAGATGTGCAGATTTGCCACCATTCAGTCATGGCAGGAGGACGCAGGTTCAGCTTTGCTGTTGTTTTGAGCACTTATCTCAGTCCTGCAGTCATTCAGCAGTACAAAATCCTCCATTACTGCCCCTATATCCACAGAGGACCTCTGCACCACCTATCAGGATTTCTTCTTGGTTCAGTCCCCAGAAGCATAAGCATTTGGGTTAGGAGGTCCTCAGCACGGCAAAAGTCACATCACCACCTTGGTGAATGAAACTTATATCTTTCAGAAGCATTGCATCAATAACAAGAGACAACCTTTCATTTCTGATTACCTGATTTCCTCTCTTAGATGAACAGTAGGCAACCTTTGAGGCCCAGTGACTGGTAGAAAAATGTAATCTACTGAAAGCAGAATGTGCACAGAACATCATCAAAATTACACATTTCTGCTGAAAGGCTCCTATGGTCAAAGCCCTGAAGCCACGTTCCAAAAGGAAGTCCCTAAGCTAAAAATCCTACAGTCAAAATGATCATTTTGATCATTTAGTCTGACCTCCTAAGAAACAAAATTTAACAAGCAGTTCTTGCCTCAGGCCTGTAATGTTTGGCATATATCCTCCAGAAAAGCTACAGTGCTGAGTTAAAATATCAAATGATGGGAGAATCCAACGTTTGCATTGGCATTTTTTTTCTAACATCTAGTAACTGATATTGCCTGAAAAAAGAATTTTCTTTTTCTAGTTGTACTGTCAAGGGGCAAATACTGTCACCACTGTATAGAGCTAGACACAAGAACACAGTTAACTCTTAGCTGCCAGTTATTCAACTATACTGATTTTCATCTTTCCACTAGAGAAATATTTCCTAAACAGGCAGTGAAATAGCGTAGTTACTATAGATGCTGAATAGAGCGTGAACAAAGCATTCAGATGGATTTTTGTTTTTAAAATTTGAGAAAAAAAAAGCTTATATTTACAACGCATGCCTTTGTTTCCCTTTAAGCTGGAAACACACTATATAATCTTCAGTAACCACAGTGCCTCTATTTTTTCCGACCACAAATTAACCATAATTCAGTGCAGTGAAATGCAGTAAGACTGATGGAATGCTTCTGCCTAAGGGATGACTTACCCCTAACAAAAATTATGCTTTGCTTCCTATTTGTTGTGTTCAATAATATTGCCTCTCTAAATACTTTTGGTTCGGTGCTGACACCAAATGAAGAGGAAAGCCTCCAGAATGTACAGACGTGCAGGATTATGTTTCATTTGTCTTTGCTCGTTGTCCTAATTCAAACCAGTCACCCAACCACTGACTTATGACTCTAGGAGGCATATTGTGGGGCTTTTAAAAACCACCCAAACTCAAAGGGTAACATTCTGTCCTCAGCTACACCCCTGAAAGAGCTGCAAATTTTATACATCTGCACATGTACAACAGAAACTTTAAAAAAAAAATCCAACACATTGCCTTTTCAGTTTGTTATGTTTGAAAATACAAATGATTTACTGCAGACATGCATGACCAGTTTCCAAAAGGGGCCAATAAACAAAATGCAGGTACTTTGTACACCTACCAGAAGATTAGCATGTTCTGTTGGTGATTACTGGAAATCCACCGTTTGAGGATTTGTTTTCTCATCCACTTGTTTCAAGAGACGAAAGTGTCTCATTAAACATAGTGAAAGGAAATAAAATGCAGCCTTTTTCCTACACTCTCCACCCTAGATTGCATACTTGTCACGAGAAATAGCTCAAAATGCTCTCCAAATGTTAATTAAAAATCACACTATCCATTAGCATTATCTTTTGGTAAGTATTTAAATGTAGTCTGGTAGCTGGTGAATGCACCTAAGAACACATTCCTGATAAAAAAAATCCATAGTGAAATCCAATACTGAAAAAAAATCTCCATCAGAAGACCTGTCCTGATTCCCCTTTGCAGAATTAGCAGCCGAATGCACCCAATGCCTGCCATGTTTCCGAAAGCTGTTGTGAACCTGTGATGCTTCTGCAGGTAAGCAGTTCCACTGAGATTAACAGGAACATTCACGCAAGCAAGTATTTTGCACACTGGGTGGTGGGATCAGGCCAGTTCTTAACAAATCCCTCACGGTTACAGCTACTTCTTTTTCAGATTTAGCATCTGTGACTATTTTGGAGTTTCCATTACATTTTACTCCTTGTATCCCATTAGAACAAAGACTTAATAATACAGTAATGATAATTAAGAAGAACTTATGAAAAATAAACTCTACTTTGTGCAATGCTACATAATTTGTGAAACAGCATCTGTCATCATTTTATTACTGTCGAGTTTTAGCCACTTTATTTAAAGTTTGATTGAAATCTGAATAAGGATTTACTGTACAAATCCTTACCTGCTCGAGTCTCCACCAAGTGAGAACAGTGAAATTTTTTCTTTAACCTGTAGAGAAAGGAAAGCTTGTGGGGAATTGTTTGAGCTGTCCACAAAAGATGTGAAGAAAGAATTAAAATTCAAGAACCCTCTTAAGGAATGTATCTCATCTAATTTTAATCATCTGTAAGTGGGAGTCTAGTCTAAACTTGTTGTCTCAAGTATCTCTGTGTCCATTTCAAAACTGTCAAAGATAGGTGAAATCAGTCATTCCCTGGAAATGCTTCTTTCTGCCTGTAGAAAGCTCCAGGTGAGCAGCTGTGATCAGGCACCTAAGTTTTAGAAGACTAACATGCAGTAAAGGTAAGCTTTTTCTTGACATCCCCTTGGTATCTTGAGCCTTTCCTAGATTTTGAATGACAAAAATAGCTCTATCAACAAGCAGGGCAATTTCCATCAGTGACTTAGTTTGGCATGTTGAGATGAGCTGTGCTGATACCTATCGCCCTGCACTTGTATCGTACGCCTATCCTATGATAACTACCCACATGGTCAAGATCCCAGGCACTGCAGTCTGAGTCTGTCACTTACATTAGACCTAATGACATGTATGTATTTGTGATGGAATTTGATATTCAGCTTTCATTATAATCTCAGAGATTGGGGCTGATTTTTACTCACAGACAGTTTGTGTTGATAATGCTTTAGCTGCAAACCTGGCCAGTTTCCAAGTAACAACACGGTGGTTGGCTTCACTCTGATGATCAGACAAAGGATGCTCCAGCTCACAATGCTCTATGCTGCATGAAGAGCTGGACTCACAGCCCTAAAACACATTACATGATCTCAGGAACAAACTTCAGAAGAATTTCTGTTTAAACTCTAAAATGCGCACCCTTCTCAATGCTTCTGCCAGTTCTCAGCTCCTAGACAACATAGTCATATGCAGTCCAGGCATCAAATGGTCCTCAGAAGAATTCACAGAACTACTGCTACAGATTTTATTTAAACACCGGGCTGATGCCCTGCAAACATCTGGAGACACTGTGTCCAGCAGGCAGACTTGCTGGTGTACTTTTGTGTTCACACAGAACATTCATACAGAATGTTTTTTTTACCATGTTTTCTACCAGCTTGACTTCATTCACCTGTTTTTCTGAAACACAAGAGATTATCTCAATTTCATCATTTCTTTGTATCTGGGATTCTACCTACGTCCAACAGGACTAGAAATTTCTTTCTTTCTTTCCTTTCTTTCCTTTCTTTCTTTCTTTCTTTCTTTCTTTCTTTCTTTCTTTCTTTCTTTCTTTCTTTCTTTCTTTCTTT
>JANHGO010000405.1:0-41298 GCA_024606505.1 Aquila spilogaster
CCAGAAATCTGGAGCCAAAGCACACAATTTTTGATCCATGAAAGATATTCTGTAGAATTTTACAGAAACTACTTGGCATAGATTTCATTTTATTTAAGTAATGTTTCCGTTTCAAACCCGTCTACTTTCTGAGGAAAGAGAGACACATGCTTATGGTGCCTATCATACATATAACCTCTGACAATATCTATTCCTTCTCTCAGCTTAGAATAGAGAAGACCTAGATAATCTGCTCAAATTATGTTCAAATTCAGTTGTTGCATTTTATCTACCTTAATGACAAGAAGGAACTTTCTATCTTCGTTCCTCTTTTAATCATCTTCTAAATAGGTATAATAGTTATTCTCAACTCCAGAGGGGTGTTATCAGAGCATAACTGTGATATTTTCACTTTCAAAGGTAATAAGATAATTATCTGAAGGAGACAAACAATATGCATGTTAGCATGAAAAAAACCCTGAGGAGTGCTGAGAGGTTTTGTAATTGGAATAAGAGTTGCAAAAAACTTCATTTTTAAGCTGGAGGAGATGCATGAATGTGTGTAGATGATTTCTTATTCTGCTCATCAATTGGCAAGATTGTTAAGGGGTTCATTATATTAGTTAAAATAAGATTTTTTTTTTTATAAAGAGATTACTTAGGGAGGTCCTGCCCTTCATAAACTCATGTGCCTTGTGATGATATTCAAGATTAATTCCTCTGTAACTTTCCCTGATACTGAGGTCAGACCAACGAGACTGTATTTTCCTGAATTCTATTTCTCACCCTTCTTGTAGATTGGAGTCACATTTGCAGCCAACTGAGACCTCCCCAGTTACCTGGAACTGCTGGTAACTTAATGAAAATGATTTAGTTCTACTTCTCATGTACTGATATTTCTCACTGATTGTAAGAAATTTTGTAGTAGTTAAAACTCATTAAAATTCTTATCCTTAACAAAATTTCTTCATTAATCCAAAAAGAGATAAAAAACTTCAGTAAGTATCTCAGCCTTTTCTCTTTACATTTCCTGTTGCTGATTGTTCTTTATATTAAAGAGTCAGACACTCACTCCCATGCTAACATTTTTCATAGTTAATTTGATCACCAATCTAGTTAATATGCTATGCTAAATGAATGAATAAACTAGCATGTTCTGGTTTCAGCTGGGACAAAGTTGATTTTACATTCACAGTGCATGGTATGATGCTATTTTTTGGCTTCAGGGGAAAAACCATATTGATAACACATCAGTATCTTAGTTGTTACTGAGTGGTGCTGTTCAGTTTCTCAGTTTCTTGTACTCTATTGCCAGTGAGGGGTGCTCAGGTAGCACAAATTGTTGGGAAGGGGCAGGACCAGTACAGCTGACCTAAACTGACCAAAGGGATATTCTGTTCCATATGATAACATGCAGAAAAAGCTTGAAAATGGTGGGAAGTTTGTTGGTCAGGCTGCTACTGCTTGGGGACTAGCTGGACATCAGTTGGTGGGTGGTGAGCAATCACTTCTTTTGTGTATATATATATGTATTATTATCATAACTATTATCCTTTTTATCTTCCTTTTTCAGTCTTATTAAACCACCCACAAGTTATACCTTGTTTTGTTTTGTTTTGTTTTTCCTGATTCTCTCCCCTCTCCCAGGGACAGGGGGGAGTAAGTGAATGATGGTGTGGTGCTTAGCTACCTGCTGGGTTAAACCACAACATAACACAAGCAACCAAAGACAAAGACAGTTTTCTAGAGAGGACTCTGAAGAGTAAATCTAAAATATTCAAAGAATACATTTTTCTGAGAAAAGTCAGATATAAAGGCACAATTTCCTTCTTAACATAAAAGTTTGCTAATGGAGCTGTTATTTCCAGTGGATAATACTATCATATTACTTTCAATATATAACTAAAAATTATGTACACAATGAATTAGATATATAACCACTAAAAACCCACAGCCATGATTATCTTCCCAGATACAATCTGAGCTGTACCTAATGTTATTGTGATTGTAATGTTTAAAAGATAAGGATGAAGTTATGTATGTATATATGGAATGTATGTGTATATAAATGCAGTTATATAAATCCACATACATATAAATACACATACTTCTGCATATGCTGAAAGTAATACTTCCCATTTTATTATGTTGGCCCACAGTGTCAGAAGCAGATGTGGTGGTACAGCAGTAGAGATTGAACCTTCCCACCAACATTTCATTACATTTTGTTGCTGTGTGACGGATGGCAGCAGATGGGCAGTCAGACATGGAAGTGTGAATGAAGGAAGGGTGTTTCATTGGCTTCCTCCTTTTGGAAAATTGAACCCATTGACATTCACCGGTGTTTGCTGAATGTTTATGGACACCAAAGAGTGGATGTGAGCACAGTGAGGTAGTGGGTGGTGTAATTCAGCAGGAGCAACAGTGACAGTGAGTCATTTTCAATGATGCAGATTTTTATGAGCATGATATGCAGGCTTTTGTTCATCACTGTCAAAAACGCACAGTATTGTATTGTATTGTAGCTGGGAATTTGGTCTACCAAATAGTGTTATTGTGCCCTTAGTACCTGTTGTAGTTTTGATGGAAATAAATGGGAGACATTACTTTTGGAGTGCATATATAGTTATACACAGATACGTGTACATATGAAAGGTGAGTTTTGAGTGTAATCATTACTTATGTATTTCTGCCAGATCTTTAGGTCTTACAATTGAAAATCTATCTCCAAAACTTTTGTAGGTAAAAGTGCAGCTTTTTAATGAAATAACTGACCCAAAGTTTAACCTACAATCCACCAGAGGCTTTTTATTTCCAGAGACTAGGCAGCCCAGAAATGCAAAAATAAGGAGGCCTCAGGAACAGATTCCTTTCATGACCTATCCTCACACCATTGACTACTGACATTTTGGTTAATGTTTTTGTGTATTTGCAAATACCAGTGTGATTCTCTGTTTGGAGTTGACCAGCTGTGTAAGATGATAGCTTGTATTGTCAGCATTGCTCTTGTAGCCAGTTGATCTGGAATGACTGAGGATGAATTCAAAAGATTTCATATTATGGAAGAAGCAAAACCAACATCAGGAAGTCTACATTGGTCTTGAACAATTATTTACCACAGATAAATGTGAAAAGAATAAGTGCTTGATATGATAATGAAATAACAGTTGTGCAAAG
Source organism: Aquila spilogaster (assembly GCA_024606505.1). Lineage (NCBI taxonomy): Eukaryota > Metazoa > Chordata > Aves > Accipitriformes > Accipitridae > Aquila > Aquila spilogaster. Next base: position 3,157 of record JANHGO010000405.1, read on the forward strand.
ATAATGTGTATGTTATCTATAGCTGGGATATATTTTGAAGCAATGAACAAAGATTATATCAATTCTTTACAATGAAATGTGAAAGGAACGATCTCAGAAAAAAGTAGTGGTTTGAAATATTGTAAAAGAAAGAAAGAAGTATTTTTTATCTACATCCACACAAAGCAGCAAAGCACATAGCTTTGGCAGGATTTTTTTCTGGCTGGAGTTGTTACTAGGCTTTGGGGCAACTTCTTCTGATTTTTATCCTGCTTTTCAGAAGGTGGGGAATAAGTGTTTGTTTTCCTAATCATTTTCAGAAATTTCCTTGTTGTTTGTCAGTGTATTTACTTATTTTCTCCAAAGCTTTTCTCCTTACTTCTTCCATCCTACCTTCTCCTCTGCAAAGTTATCTGTGGAATTTGCTTGATTATTATTACTTTTTTTTATTACTTTTGTTGGTTGTTATTTTTATTTAAAAAGAAGCTTTCAGATACTTCTTACATCCTGTAGGGGCTACCACAGCTAACAATTTTTGTTAGCTCTTTCATTTTGAGTGGATTCTTGTTTAAAATAGGACTGCATTGTTTAGCTTTAAATCATTGAATCATAGAATCATAGAATAGCTTAGGTTGGAGGGGATCTTAAAGATCGTCTAGTTCTGACCCCACTGTCACAGGTAGGGTTGCCACTCACTGAATCAGACTGCCCAGGTCCCTGTCCAACCCGGCCTTGAATGTCTTCAGGGACGGGGCATCCAAAACCTCTATGGGCAACCTGTTTTGATGCCTCACCTCCCTCTGAGTAAAAAAAATATTCCTAACCTCTAACCTAAATCTCCCCTCTTTTTGTTTAAAACCATCCTCCCTTATCCTGTCATTATGAGACTATGTAAGAAATCGATCCTTCTCCTGCTTGTAAGCTCCTTTCAAGAACTGGAAGGTCACAATGAGCTCTCCCTGGAGTCTTCTTTTCTCCAAACTAAACAAGCCTGGCTCCCTCAAACTATCTTCATAGGAGAGGTTTTCCAGCCCTTTGATCAACTTCATGGCACTCCTCTGGACCTGCTCCAACAACCTCACATCTGTCTTGTGTTGGGGGCACCAGATCTGTACACTGTTCTGCAGATGGGGCCTCACAAGGGCAGAGTAGAGGGGGACAATTACCTCTCTCTCCCTGCTGGCTATCTCTCTTTTGATGTAGCCCAGGATATAGTTGGCCTTCCAGGCTGCAAGCACACACAGTGATGTTGTGTGCCAGACCATTAAGAAAATAATTCAGGGAAAACTAAGTCTTTGCCCTCAGACTTCTCCATGCCAAATGATTGCCCTAGAGACTTGCTTGATTACTTGAAAAAAGCATAAAACTTGTATGTGAAGACCAAGGGAAAAAAAAAGACGTCAAATATTTTGGCCTTTTCTGCATTGCCTTTCATTAAATTGCCTCCATTTCATGGACTACTTTGTGCAATACAATTAAAAACAAACCATGCAAATCGTATGCATCACATTGAAGGTATATAATCCTAAAGGAGAAAGAAAGAGGGAGGCTTAGCACCCTGGTTGTAAAACATCTTGTCAAGCCATTGTCCATCAGGCTCAACAGAGCTGGTCAAAAAAGGAAACTTGGCAACACCGTGGTACATTGGAAGTTGATCCCCTCTCCTAACTGATGGCAGCCTAGTCAGCCGTTCAGGTGTCTTAGCAGAAGTGGTGAACACACTTAGCTTGTAGGTGAATATGTTGGCAAAAGGCTAATAGCTTGCTAAAATTTAATTCTACTTTATCTGTGAAAGCCAGTTAATAATTTCTTTATATTTTCTACAATTCTTTGTAAATGTTTAACATCCCCAGGGAATCTCAAATAACACTAGATGCCTCTACTTAGGAAACTGAAGAGAGACTTTTGAGGGTATTTTAGTGCAGTTCAGGGTGCTCATTTTCACGATCAGTTCAAGCAGTTCCAGCTCAAAGCATGCTTTGCTCAGAGTTCTATCTCACAAGGCTAGGCTGACTGAATAGATCCTAGAGGGCAAAGTGGTAGTACTGAGAAAGATTTTAACTTCTGCTTATTTAATTTCTTATTTTTTTCATTCTAAAAATATTTATAATGATATATATACATGTATACGTTATTAAGTCTAGGAGGTATCTGTATACTAAGTCATGTGCAAAGGAGAAAAAGAGGAATAGAGTCCCTAGTCCCTAGTTCCCTTCTCCTTGTATATTTATACTGTGAGTTCAATGAAATTAAAACAAATCACATTAAAAATTTTATTTTTAGAAGGGAATCACCTAAATCACACAAAATGGAGTATATTCATCCCTAGAGTCATTCTAATAATTTTTTTAGGGATTAATTTGTTCTAATACGTGCAACAGCTCATAACCTTTTATGAAGATTATACTCACTAGTTTAAATGGTAGTAGAGTGCCCTGAATTCCTTGGGAATCTTTAAATGGTCCCTCAGAACTCATCAGATGACTATGGTTCTCTCTAGCACGGGATTCTGAAAGAATTACATTACAGTTTAATTTGCAAATAAACTGCAGAGCTATTCAGGATAAACTAATATCCACCATTAATTTATATTTTAAGATGAAAGGAAGAAATATTACATGACAAGGAAAGTAAATCATAAAACTTTTTGTCTAAACAGAAGTAAAGCTATCGCAGCAGAGAAATGCTCCCCAGATTGGCAGAAAAAGCTGCAATACTCCCAGTCTGAGAGAGTACAAAGCCAAAATATGGGAGTCCTGATCTTGCTAGTTCTATGACACTTACTACTCTTAATTTTATTGTCAGAAATTGAAAGGTTTGCTACTCTCCTGGCTATTAAGAGGTTGGTTTATAATCTAAGAACTGTTACAAGAAGAATTAAAAGGTCAAGAGTGTTGTTGACAGGCAAGAGATGAGAGCTTCAAGATAATGTAGCAGAAACCTTGTGAGTTATTGAAAAATTGATAAAATTGATTGGACACGTTGCTCACATTAGGAGGATTTCCAGAATGGGGACACAAGGCATACAGAGCTCTGGTAAGCGCACTAGAACTAATCCATCTGAAGATGCAATCAGAGCTCTACTTAGTGGCTCTGCCGACTCATGAAACAGCTATCCACATGCTAGATACACAGTAACATACAGTTTTTCAGTGCTTTCTTGTTCATGCTTGTTTAATATTAAGTGACTATCTCCAATCTATTGAATTTCTTTTAGTATTATTAGAGTTAGTACTATGAAATCTAAAGTTTATTGAGAACAAATTGTCTGTAAGATGGAAAAATTTCACAAGACCATTCCTCCAAAGGGAACCAAATTGAGTTCTAATGAGAAGCTGAGGAGAGGTTAGCTACTGTACTCCTCTTTTAGGACTATGCTGTAAATGCTTAATTACATAGAAACTGCTAATGAAGATAACTGTTGTTTTCTGATATGAATATGAAAGTTAACATACGGCCCTTAAAGAGACAAGGGAAAGGATATCTACGTGGTGATTTTATTAATTATTGTATTATAATTGTTATTCTCATAAATATTACATCAGAGTGGCTATTTTAATAACTTAATTAATTAAATTAATTTAACTAACTTAAATAATTTATATAATACAAATAGCTCAGGTTTGAAAAAAAATATTTATTATAATAACAATTATAATACAATACTTCAGTACAATACTTTACTGCTTTTGACCTGAGGTAGAATACAGAGCAGAAATTTAGGTGCTTGATCATTCCATTCAGGAAACAGAAAAAAATTAGCAGTTCCTAAAAGCCACTCAGAAATATGTGCTGAGGAGCCAATTCAGAGGCAAATTCTATGGAGAAAGGTGTGCCTGAAATTCCCCACTCAGACTTAAGACAAACAATTTTTTCAACTCAATACACTTTGAAGCCAGAGCTCAGATGTCTGCACTGTCAGACCTGAGAATGGTGCAGTGCTTCTCCTTTGAAATGAAGATGTTGGATGTGTTAGCCATCTTTCCCACAGTTCCTAAGAAAGGAGCAGTAACACTGCCATAGCGTCACAAATAAAACTTTGGGGTTTTGACCTTCTTTATCTCTGCAGTAAACCTCACCTTTGTTCGTTACAATCAATACATTTGTGCCTTCATCTTCACAGTGAGTTGTATATTAAGATGCATTAAAGAAACTTTGAGATTACTCAAAGAGGTAGATTTTTTTTTAAAAAAACAACTGCATTAGATACTTAATGAACTTGTCTTGAAAAAATATATACATAGTTGAAATTTCAGATAGTTTGGATGTTTTTATTTTGTTTGATTTTTAACTCTTTTCATAACATTAATTACTGGCATTTTCTTCCAATTACGGTCTGATATATAGAATTTTCCTGGCAGGTTATAATTTACATCAGCAAAATGCAGTTATCCGTCAGGTACACAACACATACAACAACAAGGCAACTGATGATTATAACCATATATATATTTGAAATCTAAAGTAATATTGTATGGAGAACTCTATCAGGAAGAATCATTAAGAAAAGAAATAACGACGACTATTTTGAATTAGATTACACAATGAAATACTCCAAATAAAAAACAAAATAAACAAAACAAAGCAGATAGTATGTTTTAGAGGGAAGTTAAAAGATGCAATAGAAATGGCGGTTATCTGTTCTCTGTATACCATTTCGGTATATATAAAAGATTCCAACTGTGTGAATAATTAGTATGGATTAAATACCAACGCAAAAACAGTGTAGCAATACTGCGATCTTAATTGCTAGAAAAAAAATCTTATTTAATAAAACAAGTTTAATTATGAGTGAAAATAAGGTATCTCTGTTAGAAACAAAACTTGTCTACTGTTCATAATCATTTCATAATTTCATTTAAAATAATGTTTCTTGTAATCATATGATTATGTACATTTTTTTCCCCACTTTTATGAGCTGGTGGTGAAATTCAGTCAATAAATGAACAGAAAATTCCTTGTAATTTTTAATTCCTATTCAGTGGTAGTCATATTTAAGATAAAGGAAGAATGCAGAAATAATTAGTAGTTTTAAACATTGTTATGAGTGAGTAAAATATGTTACTCACTGTTATGAGTCAACAAGTATAATCTATTATTTTACATCTCTATTCTTATTGTTAGAAAAGGCAAAAAGCTATGGACAACCCTTGACACACATGTGACTATGGAACACATTAGTATTTGTTTCCCTCAGTTGATGAAAGTGAAGATTGAATTTATTGCCATGAATGCTTCTCAATATGGAAGTCAGAAAGACTGATAATTCAAGAAACTGAAAAGGCAAGTAGGGTAAAGAGACTCAAGTAATGGCTGCAATAAATTTCCTATTAAATCACCAAGATTATAGTTTTTCCAAATAGTGAAATGAATGTGAACTCTGACTTCCTTAACTGATGTAACATCTAGTTAGACTACAAACTCATGAAGTTTATGTGGCAAAAGATAATGTTGCTAAGAAAATCTTGCTGAGTTACCAATAGGAAAAAAATGAAAATGACATTGAAAAATACTGCATCACTTGCTATCCTTTTTGTTTGTTTGTTCTGTTTCATTGTTTGAGGGACAATAATATGAGAATTTGATTAAGATTTCATCAATTTATTTTAAGAATGGAAGTTAAAGATAACTTTATTGTAAAGGAATTTTCCTAACGCTAGTAAAAAATGCATGGAGAAAGTAATTATATAATGAACAGGATTAAACATAAAATATCTTATACTACAAATATTCATTGTGGGTATTACAGTGTTCTAATTTTGAATAGTTTCCCAGAAGCTACGGCATATAGCAGGAAATTAAGTCATTGTATAAAATAAAAGTGTAGTGCACACCATGAGCGTAGCAAAAGGTATGAAAAATGTTTAAGTAATGGAAAGGCAGGGGCTCTGTGATATTAATTTCATTGAACTCGGTGAATCACCAGAATATATATCTCCATTATGAACAGCAAACAATATTTCAGACAGGCATGCATTTGCATTAATTTCAAAAATCTGCGATTTAATAAAATAAGGCATTGCCATTAGGTCAGCCTTTTCAATGCCACGTCAGACTGCCAAACTGAGGATTCTCATGCATGCAGGGATGCAGGCCTCTTCCTCAGCCTCATTGTCTTCCAGCTGGACAGCAGAGATAGTAAACTAAATAATCCCACAGTGTTTGTTAGAGGTAAGCCCAGAAGTTAAATATAGCCACATACATATATATGCATATTAGATAATGGCCAGATTCATACTTAGTCACAAAACAGTATTAATAATTCAATTCTTATATACATGTAGTGCATAAAGATATTATTTTCCCGTAGCTCTGGGTATGCACTGATAAATCAGAAACATGTTTTAAGGTTGACAGCAAATATTTCATTTTTACAGACAATTCTCATTTCATTATAGCCCTATTTTAATGCTTATTTCTGAAATGTAAATATGATTTTATTTTTAAATTTAAAGAAAAATACATACATGTAATAATAAAATCCTTCATTTCTAAATCTATTTATGTAAATGACCCTAATCTGTGCATTTTCTTCAGTTCAAACTGTCTTGTGGTCACTTGGAATTAAATCCTCACAATGAACATAATAAAAAAAAAAATCTTTCATTTTGTTTAAATTTAACAAAATAAAAACCAGAAGCAAGAAACAAGGCATAGGAAAAGTAACTATTAGGAATTTCTAGGTGTTTTGTGAACAGTTCAGAACTTTAATGAGAAAAGCTATAGTTTTAGGAGAAAATGATCTGTCAGCATTCCTCATTCTTTGTAAGAGGCAATTATAATTTGATTCATTACAGAAATGTATCTGTCTTAAGGACAAACAAAAAACCAAAACAACAACAAGAAAAAAACAACAGCCAGAAAGTAATAAATCATAGACAGATGATACTTTTCTTGAATGGTTCTTGTATTGTACTTGTCTTCAAGTTTCCTCTTAATTGCAAAGTTAAGATAGTATTCTCATAATCATTATTAAATTCTAGTTCTCACAACCTTACTGATTTTTATTTTTTTTAGTTTCATTTATGCATCCAGATGCTATTTAAAACCTCTCTGTTCATTATAAATTCAATTCTCAGCAACACCAAGATTTTTTGAATGTGCAAAGAATGCACAAGTCTCCCAAGGATATAGAAACAGATGAGATCTATGACCATTAATATTTTATGTGCTGGAAAAATGTAAGTGGAAAATTGCATATCGAATTAATAAGCTGTCCATTCCTAAACACACAAACATATATAAATTATATGTTTTTACAAACATGAATAAACAAAAAGATGACCTTTGATCTGATTCTATTTCTGTATTGATATAGAGGGAATGAGGAATAACAAGGAACTGCAAAGCAAAGGATTTTATAAATATGTCTGTGACTATGTGAACAAGATATGTCACTATTCAGATATCATTCTTTTTTTGAGGCAGGAATTGCTTTTGACTTTCAAGGAATATTCCAAGGGAGCTCTTTCTCCTGTCTTTTTTTAAATTTGCAATTGTTTTAATTTGAATTAATCCGCAGAAAGAGAAAATAGAGTTGATTTAGATACACCTTAAAATAGGTGTTTTATTTTGTAAGAGTGCTGCTACAGCTGATGTAGGATTAAGAACTGTTGATGTCATGCATTCATGGTAATTAGAATTTAAATACACTGATGATGAACAGTGCAACATTAAACTTCAATTAACATCCCCTTTCGCCTATTAAATATAATCACATTTTTACCTATAGGTTGAACATAAACCGAACTGTATTTTATAACCTTGTTAGCCTTCATGTTTTGTTAATGAAATTTGATCAGTGTATTAAAGATGTCGAGTTTCTGAAGTTATCTCACATCTGTTGTCAGAAAAAATTAGATCAGGTGGCAAATGACAGCACCTTTCCTGACAGATGCTTTAACATTGTGTGTAAGAGTGTCCTAAGTGTCTCTTTGAATAATGCCAAGCCTTTTAATGAGTAGTTAATTTGATTTGAGGTTTCAAAGTGAAACTTTTGGAGAAATCTGACATAGTCCCAGACAGGAGTATGCATGATTTTCTCTTCCAGTATTACAGACAAAGAGAAATTCTATTGAGGATCACTTTTAATTAAGTTTTGTCTTAGAATGATGGAAGATGCTATCAAACTATCTCAGTATGTCTACCTCTTAACAGATATACACTTAACTGTTAAAAGAAAGACATTGTGTTCTACACTTACTGGCTTCTCAGACCATAAATTATAGTTCAACCTAATGGTTCTATTATCCAAATAAATGAGTTGACAATCTGGAAAGAGACTATTTTACAGCAATGTTTTTATCAGAGATCCACAAAACAATGCTGGCTCTTTGGAAACCTTGGTCTCTGTTATATTTGCCATAGTTTTCTACTTGTGACTCAAAAAACACTTTTTTTTTTTTTTTGTGAACTTATTGCTTATATAAATACTCTAACCTGCACTATTTGCAATGTAAGCAGCACACAAATAACATCAGTACCCACTTCCCAGCTTCATTCTGGAAAGATATTCAGCCAGCCTGGTCAATACAGTTCTGCATAGAGTGGGGATTATAGGACTGCCAGCAATCTATTCTCTGCTGTGATTTATTTCTAAAAACACTATTGGAATAATGAGTATTTAGCAGATTGACTGCTCCTGCCATCTAACCACTCAGAGGAGGAGTTCAAATACATACACTGACAAGACAGCAGGAAGGATTTTCTTTGTTGCTAACACATCATGCAATAATGTGGATTTTAGTAAATTGACAGTATTTTCCACAGTATTCTCCTGGAGAAACTGGCTGCTCATGACTTGGAGTACATGTACATGTACAGCTCTCTGAGTGAAGAACTGGCTGGATTGCTGGTCTCAAAGCATCACAGTGAATGGAATTCAATCCAGCTGGCAACTGGTTACCGATAGCATTCCCTGGGGCTTGGCACTGGAACCAGTTTGCTTTACATTTCTATCAAGGATCTTGAGTTTGCAGATGATTTCAACTCTGGCAGATATATTAATCTGCTTGAAGATGGGAAGGTTTTCCAGGGGAATCTGGATAGATAAGTATGATGGACCAAATCCAGTCACATGACATTCAGCAAGGCTAAGCGTGAGGTCCTGTGCTTCAGTTATAATAATCCCATGCTATATCATGCAAGTGATATAAACTTGCAGAAGAATGGCTGGAAAATTGCCCTGCAAAAAAAGACTTGGTGGTGTTGGCTGATGTGGTTGAACGTGATCCAGCTGTGTGCCTATGTGGCCAAGAATGTCAATGGCATTCTGGCTGCATCAAGATGTAGCATGGCCAGCAGGATTAGGGAAGTGACTGTCCCCTTGTACGCAGCGCTAGTGAGACTGCACCTCAAGTAATGTGTTCAGATTTGGGCCCCTCATTACAAGAAAGGCATTGATTTACTTCAACATGTGTGGAAAAGAGCAACAAAGCTGGTGAAGGGACCAGAAAACAAGACTTATGAGGAGTAACTGAGGGAACTGGAGTTGTTTAGTATGGAAAAGAATAGGTTGAGGGGAGATCTCATCACTCTCTTTAACCACACAAATGGAGATTGAAATGAGGAATTTGTTGGTCTCTTAGGTGACAAATGATGGAACACAAGGAAATGGTCTCACACTGCACCAGAGAAGGTTTAGATTGGACACTAGGAATCATTTTTTCATGGAGAAGGTGGTCAAGCATTTGAATGGGCTGCCTAAGGAAGTGGTGGAGCCTCCCTCCCTGGGAGTACTTAAGTGACATGTGGACATGGCACAAAGGGTTTAGTGATGGGACTTGGTGGGTCAGGTTGACAGTTAGACTTGATCTTGAAGGTTTTTTTTCAAACCTAAATAATTTATGGAATAAAATAGAATAGTTCAATCGGAAGGAACCATCAAAGATCATTAAGTCCAACTGCCTGAGCACTTTAGGGCTAACTAACCAAAGCATGTTATTGAGGGCATTATCCAGATGCCTCTTGAACACTCGTGGGCTTGGGGCATCACTTATCATTCTCGGAAGCCTGTTGCAATGTTTGACCCCCTTTGTGGTAAAGACATTTTTCTATTATCTCGTCTAAACTCCCCTGATGCAGCTTTGTGCCATTCCCTAACATTCTGTTACTAATTACATCTCCCTCTACATTTTTCCTCCTCAGGAAGTTGTAGAGAGTAATGAGTTCATATCCTAACCTCCTCTTCTCCATGCTGGACAACCCATATGTCCTCAGCCTCTCCTCTGGGTATGCCTTCCAGCCCTTTTACCATTTTTTTTTTGCTCCCTCTGGACTCTGTAAAGTATCTTAACATCCTTTGTACAATGTGGAGACCGTGTTCAAGGTGGAACCACATCAGTACTAAATATAGCAGGAGAATCGCCTCTTGATTGGCAGGTTATTCTGTTTAGCACATCCCAAAACACGTGTTGCCCTCTTGGCTGCCACGACAAACTGCTGGATCATGGGCCTGCTGTCAACCAGCATCTCCAGATCCCTTTCTGGAGAGATGCTCTCCAGCTACTTGTCTCCTAGACTGTACCCATGTCTGCCATTACTTCACCCCAGATGCAGAAGCCCACAATCACCTTTGTTGAATTTCATGCCATTTATGACTGACTAATACTGTAATGTATCTAGATCCTTTTACAAGGCCTTTCATCCTTCAGGAGTCAACTGCACCTCCTAGTTTAGTGTCATCGGCAAATTTGCTAAGTATGCACTCCAGCCCTCCATCCAGATAATTGATAAAAATGTTGAACAGTACTGGCCCTAGAATTGAGCCCTGGTGAAAACTACTAGTGACTAGACACCAGCAAAATGTAGCCTCATTCACCTCATTGTTGACCCAGTTCACTATACAGAGTAGCATGAACCTGCTTATCTCAGAGCTGCACAATTTGTCCAGAGGGATGCCATGAGGAATGATATCAAAAGCTTTACTAAGATCCAGAAAGATTATGTCCAATTCTTTCCCTTCAGTGATCAAGTAGGTGGCTTTGTCATAGAAGAAGATCAAATTAATGAGGCAGGACTTTCCCCTGATGAAACCATGCCGACTCTGCCTGTTAATACTTTTGTTCTTTAAGAGACTTTCTGTATCTTCCAGGACAATTTTCTCCATAACTTTTTCAGGGATGTACACATGCTGTGTGCATTGGTGTACAAGCATTTCCGATGTGTTTCTGAACCCACAGTGTTCCCTGGAGTGGTGTAGATGCTCTCATTAATCTTGTCATCCTCAGATGGTCCTATATGACCCCGTTATTTCTTAAGGTATCATCCTCCCCCATCAATTTTAGTTTAAAGCTCTCTTGATCAGTCTTGACAGGTTCTGGGCCCGGAAACATTTCTCCCATCAAGGCAGTTGGATCCCATTAAAACCCTGTAGACCTCTTGCCTTGAAGATACTTCCGTGATTATAAAACTCAGAAGTCTGTTGAAGTCACCAGACTTAGAGCCGGGGATCGATGACCTGGGCTTGCATATCTCTTTCCCTGTCTCTCCCCATTACTGAGAGGGCTAAGGAAAAAAACTACCTGCACTTCTGACAATTCTATGAAATATATGTGCATGGTACACAGATGATGAGGCATATGATGATTTATCATATGTTTATGATGACACGTGACTATCTTTCATTTTTTACATTTATATCTCAAAGTGCTTTTTCTACCATGTTGGAGTCTTCAAAATTTTCTCTGACTAAGGCTCTATTTAGCAAGATACTGTCATACTATAACCTTGTATTTAATAAAATTATTAAGAGCCTCATCAGTAGACTTGTAAATTTATAAGTATAAATGTTCTCCTAGCTTTATCCTCAGTCTTTACCAATGTATGTGTATATGCTGCTACATATACTGTCAGCATTATATTTAATTCTATTTACTATTTTGATGAAGATAAAATGTATTTAAGAAGCATATAATCATATCTATTTTCATTTTGATAAATTATTTTGTTTACATTGTGTATATTAAAGCAATAGTAATCATTGCCCATAAGCACCTGTAGTGTTTTTGTGGCACTTAGTTCTGGAAGACTTGATTCATTGCAGAAAACACTAAAGCAATACTTATGTTTTAAGCGTTAATGCCCTTGATGAGGAAAATCCTGCTAAAACTGCACATTTACAGTGATTAGAGTGTAAAGTGGGGGATAAAAAGTCATGTTGTGTGGGCTATTTTTTAAAATTTAATTCACCAGTAAAATTCTTAACTATCTCATGATCTTTTTTAATTACCTGTTTTCAAGAGTCAACCTCCTGTGAGGTGAGTGTTTTTATGAAAGCAAGAGACCTGTCTTGTAATAGAGTTTTTTGAATTACAGATTTCTTCTTCCAAAAGGACTGTAAAAATGAGAAAACTTATCCTCCCTCTATCTCGCTCCAATTTACAGGAGGGAGGCAAGGTTCTTTTGATATATTACGCCCGGTGTGAGATTAAGAAGAAAACATTCAAATGTTGTCCCGACCAGTTTGTTAGGAAAAATAGTCAGCTGAGGGGATGGGGAAGGGAGATCGGCGAATACCAAAATTAGGGTGATGGGGAAGGGCGATAGGAAAGGTAGGAAAAGGGCAAGAATTGCGTAAAAGCGGGGATAGTCACCACCTGAATGCAGCAGCGTCCTGTTGTCGTTTCGTTGGTCCGGGGCAAAAGGGAGGAGAGAGCAGCAGCAGAGTGGCAGGCCACAAGCAGCAGATCGGGGTGCAGCGCAGAGCAGGCGGTGGAAAGAGCAGCGAGGTCTCACGGAGCAGCGAGGTCTCACGAAGCAGAGTTTCGAGCAGCGTTTCGAGACCAAGCCCAGGAGAGTCCGTTGGCGGCAGTAGGACCACGATAGAGGAATCTGAGGCCAGAAAACCCAGCACTTCGGGGTTTGCCCGTGCCCTTTTTATCCTACTTCTTTCCAGCCTACGTGACATTCCTGGGGGCTTGGGTCAGAGTCATGTGAGTACCTCGGAGATGGCCATCTTCCTTGAGATAAGTCCACACAAAAAGACCACTTCAAGGCCATTCATCTGCATCTTATCTCCCTTTCGTTGCCCCTGGACTTGTCCTCAGACAAAGGATTTCTCAATCCTTGATCAAGGCTTGCCTGAACTTGTCCATCTTCAGCAAACTTTGAGGCAAAAATCATGGCAAAAATCATGGCCTCTTACATTTGCCTGTGCTGAAAGTAGTCAGGATCCTTTCTTCACCAAATTTTTTTCTGTTAGCCCTAGCTCATTAAGACTGAGTTTTGGAAGAGAATTTCTTAAATGAGGCTTTACACTGAAGTATCACGTATGTTGTGATGAAGGTAAAAATTAAAATGTCATTGATAGATTGGGTTGCATCAATATCGACCTTGGTATTTTACAGATATAATGATTATAGATAAAGTTGCTGAAATATCACTGAGCAGTTTCATGTATTTTACTGGAGCTTTAATTGGTGATCAATTTGAAGATGTGGATTTCTAGTGCCCTACAATTCAGTATCAGCTACCCTAGGCCTCAAAATCTATGAATGAATTTTATGTCAATCAAATTGCTGATTAGCTTCATGAGAAGGAGTAAAAGGGGACTGGAGAATCCATCTTTAAGGGAAACAGTTTTTCTGCAATTTGAAAACAGAAGGGAAAGATAATTCAGGAAGAGGAAGTGAAAGGCGTATTCTCCCTTCCCTGTACCCTGAAAGATAGATCCCATAGGATCTATCTAAAAGTTCTATGAGGAATGTGCTTATGTGCTTGTACAGTACAGACAGTGAAGACAGCTGAATATATGTAACTACCAGTCTTCATTCTTACTGAGAAAAAATGTTATTTCATGAATTAATCCTAGAAAAAACGATGGACATAATGTTATTCTTGTCACTTCTAGGCAAATTTTCTTTAAATTTTACACTGTAATTCATGTTTCAGGAGGTATAGACAAGTTGTTTAGAGTTTCTCTTGTATTTTTCTTCTTCTCCCTGTTTCTTAATTCAACTGATATGTTAAAAGGCTTTCTCATCACACTGTTTTATTTACCTGCATATAATTGAAATCATTTCACAGGAGATATCAACTATGAAGATGATTAATGGCTTAGTCGTCTTTCCAGAAGCTGCTTCAGCAAGCTCTCAGATGTGAGATTTATTCATATGCCTTAAGGTCAGGATTAGTTTTACCATCAAAAAGAAAAACAAAACAGAAGAGTGAGACTTAGTTTACTTAGAACTGGTGCAACTTGTCAAGTGTGATAGTGTGTTGTTACTTGATAATTAGTTGAAGACAAGCTTGTAGTTGCTTCAAAGAACATTTTAAATCAGACCACACCGAGGAGTCTTTGGAGATGCATCTGTAACAATTCTGTAGAAGAGTATGATGCTGTGAATGCTTGTTATTCAAGTATTTCTTTTCCTTATGCATGAGTTATATGGAAGCAGTAAGTACATATTTCTTCTTTTTCTTTCCCTTTGATGCAGATAAAAATACAAGTCAGCAAAAACACACGATGATACAAGAAATGTGAAGCAAAAATCTCTGCAGACTTTAATCCAATTTCTAGGTTGCCAGAGATGATGATAATAAAAATAACTAATAAGAAAATCCTGATATTGTATTTTTCAAAACTGACATAATTTGGAAATTTGAACAAGAAAAGAAGTTTAAGGCTGAAATTGCCAAGTCTTTGCAATTTTTGTTGAAAGTTTGTAAAGTGCCTCACGTGCTTGTTTCTTGGTCAACAAATGAGACTGTGGATAATACAGGAAAGCATTAGAATAATTCTCTGTTTTTCACAAATTAAGTAATGCTGTATTTAGGCTCTACAAAATAAATTATTTTCAAGAATGTAACATTTGGTACATTTAAATACAAATCTTATACTCTATCATTTGCATTCAGTTCATACTAAAGAATTATAAAAATTTTTTTGAAGATCTATTATTCATTGACAACTAAGTAGGAAAAGTATTTCTTTTTTGTCTTATTATTACCTCGAGATAATTTATTATGTCTTATACAAATTGCAGTTTTATCAAGCCCTGACAATCTGCCTGACATTTTTGTGACATTAAAGACAAGTCTTAGTTTGAATTCTGCTTGCTTACACTGACGATTTACTGATCAAAGTTTTAATTGGAATTTAGATTCACTGAAGGCATTACGTATCCCTCCAGGGATCATAGAATCAAAGAGTAAAAGAATCACACAGAGTTTGGAAGGGACACCTGGAGTCTGTCTGGTCCAATCTTCCTGCTCAAGCAGTGCATCCAAAGCAGGTTGTTCAGGACTATGTCCAGACAGCTTTCGAGTATCTCCAAGGAGAGATGCTCCTCCGCATCTCTGGAAAAACTGTTCTAATGTTTGAGCACCCTATAGTAAAACAGTATTTTCTGATGTTCAGAGGGAAACTTTCTGTGCTTCAGTTTATGCCCATTACCTCTTGCCCTGTCAGCAAACACCACTTAAAAGAGCCTGGCTCCATCCTCTTTGTACCCTCTCTTCAGGTACTTATACACATTGATGAGATCCCACTGAACCTCCTCTTACCTAGCTCTCTCAGCCTGTTCTCATAGCAAAAATGCTATAGTGCAAGCATGACCTCTGAGGTCATTCACCAGACTCTCTCCAGTTTGGCCATGTCACTCTTGTGCTGCAGAGACCAGAACTGGACCCAGTATTCCAGGTGAAGCCTCACCAGTGCTTGACTAGAGCAGGAGGATCACCTTGCTTGACCTGCTGACAATAATTTAACATAGCCTAGAATATTAGCCTTCTGCATGTCAAAGGCACATTCCTTGCTGATGCTCAGCTTCACATCCACTAGGACCCCCAGGTTGTTTTCTGAAAAACTACTTTCTAGCTGAGTGGCTCTCATCTAGTACTGATCAGTGTGTTTTTTTTTTTTCCTTTCCAGGATTAAGAATTTGCCCTTGTTGAACCATGTGAGGTTCCTGTCAGCCCATTTCTGCAGGCTGTTGTAGTCCTTCTGGATGGCAGCATGACCTTCTGTCATGTCTCTTCACAGTTTTACATCATCAGGAAATGATATAGATGGCCTGTAGGAGACACTCACTACAAAGTCACCTATACCTGTCTGCTGGAACGTCACCCACACCATGTATGAAAGCCTGCGTTCCTTTCACTCTCTGAACTGGACAGATAACAACTATGGTTCATTTTCTGTATTTTATTATTATTATTCAATAGTCAAAATTCTTTTTTCCATACATTAATTTTCTCTAAAATTCTAGATAAGTTCTTATAGCATTCTGATGTCTTCACCTCATTTCATGATGTGTGAAAGTCTGTTATAAATATATTCCATACAAAATAAATTTTTCCTCTGTTAACACAACACATAACCCCAAAAGATTGAGCAAGTGATTGGATATGGTGTTGTCATAAGTATTCAGCAAAAATAAAGGCAGAAAATCAGATGATTTACTGTCTTCATTCCACAGCTTTATAAAACTGTGATTTTGTTATCTTTAAAAATAATCACACTAGTTTTAAAGAGGAGGAGGGAGATGTTACAGTGCTTGAAATGGGAAAGCATTTTATCAGAAGTCACAATATGTTATCAGCAGCAGTTGACTTAACTTCTGCCATTGAGCTAATCTATGATCTAAAAGAAAAGAAGAAATGACACAATATTGACTATATAAAAAATTACACACAAAGAGGGAACAAAAGAAGAAAAACTATGCTATTATTTGCTGGATCAAATACCAAATAGACTCCCAAAGAACATCAGATAATGTTCTATTAGCTAACTATAATGAAATGTGAGGAAAAGCTAAAAAAAAAAAAAAAGAAGCAAACTGCTTTATATGTGATGATATAGAACCAAATTAAACTAATATTGTACAGATACTCTATAGAATTTTTGAGTAATACTAAATGTGACAGGGATCTTGAATATTTGGAGTAGATACGAAGCTTTGACATATATTCTTCTGAAGAAAATGGAAGATAATATGAAGAGGAAGATTCTCAAATATGAACATCAGAAATAAAACTAAATAAAAGAAAGAATTATTATCATTAAATGAAAATTGAAGAAAAATAACTGTGGATCACAGGCAATTAGAGCCATATTCATGGTCAGATCCTATCTTCTAAAACAAACTAACTCCTATGATAAATAAAATATTAAGACCAGTATGACATAGCACAAGAGAAAACATTACTTTCAGATCATGCAAGATAGAATAGGATTTGAGTACTAAGAATTTCAGATCTCTGTATAAGGGTAATAATTTATTGAGCAGGGGATACCAGCTATGGCGTACAGCTTTCTTCAGTCAGGCAAACCGTTTGTGAAAGAGCCAAAGCCCCAAAGTAATGTAAAAAGCAACCTATGTGATTGGGAATGGTGTAACATGGTGTTAACAAGATGTCCACTGAATCATTAAAGCCAGACAGGAAAAAAAATTCAGACATTTTCATTTTATATTATTGATTGGTTACTTCTGCAATTTCATCAAAAGTGAAAAAGAAATGAAATGGCATTAAATATCCTGCAGACACTGCAGAAAGCCACAAAACAGTTCTAATATGAAACCAACATTTCTACCTCAGTAATCTCCTCCAAAAATATGGAAATAAAATTTGGATTTTATTTATCAAAGCACTAAAGTCTTGACATGACACTTATCTTGCAACAAAATATTTAATTAAGTTGTGATAGTGAATTAACATTAAATTAATGCAAGAAGATACATTTTCTCTTCCTTAATGATCTTCATAAAATTTCCAGAAATGACTTGATCGGCATGCCCTGAAACACTTGTGGATGGGGCATTTAAAGTTAACAAAGTTTGTACATCTGTGCCTTTAAGAGTATAGAAATTTATCTAGGTAATTAAAATGAGTACAAAATCTCCATATACATATACACCAAAAAAAAAAAGCTTTTATTGTAAGAGGAAACTTAGGCAAGGGATAGCTTTTTTCATCTGGAATTAAGCTCCAGGTGGATGCAAAGAAGCTGAAATCGTTGCTTTATAGATGTGTTGGACTAGATAATTTAGGAAAGAAAGAGAAACAAACGTTTTCAGAACTTAAACCAAGAAGTGAATATTCCAGGTTTAAAGGGGAAAAAAAAATGTGGATAAAATATTATTACACGGTCCGATAGTAGGACAAGGAGGAATGGCTTTAAAAGAAGGGAACTAAAAGAGGGGAAGTGCAGGTTAAATGTTGAGAAGAAAACCTTTACTTATAGAATGGTGAGGCACTGGAGAATGTTGCCAAAAGAGGTTGTGGATACCTCATCTCTGAAGGTGTTCAAGGCCAGGTTGAATGGGGCAGTGGGCAGCCTGACTTGGTGGGTGGCAATTCTCTCCAGGGCAAAGGGGAGTTGGAACTAGTTGATCTTCAAGGTTCTTTTTGACACAATCCATACATATATTTTATCTGTATTATATACGTAGATATATATATTCTCCCTATATGTATTATGACAGCCCAGGTTAACATCCACTGTTTTGGTCTTCACAAGCATTCAGCAAATGGTGATGAATGTCAGTGGGTGCAATTTTTTCTGTATGGAGCAATTACTCACTTTTCCCTTGTATACACTTCCATGTCATTTGTCATACTACCCCTCTGCTGCCATCTGTCACATAGCAACAAAATGTAATGGAATATATGATAGGGGGTTGGAACTGAATGGATCCCTTTCAACCTAAGCCATTCTATGATTCTGTGTTGATAAAGAATCACAGAATTACAGAATTGTGGAATGGCTGAGGTTGGAAGGGACCTTTTGAGATTATGTTGTCCAAAAAGACCCTACTCAAGCAGGGCCAGCTAGAGCTGTTTACTCAAGACTGTGTCCAATCCAGTTTTGACTATTTCCAGGGATAAAAATTTCGGTGGACTCCTCAGTTTCTCTGAGCAGCTTGTTCCAGCTTTTGACAACCTTTACTGTAAAACAAACAAAAAAACTTTCTTGCTTTAAAATGGGTTCCTCCATATATTTCAGTTTATATTCATCGTCTCTAGACTTGTCTGTGGCCACCAATGGGAAAAGCCTCAGAGGAATGACATTTACTTAAACCTTCCTGAGGAGAAATATCAAAAGTGAGAAATAATTTCTTTGACAGAAACAGATCATAATATAATAACACCTCTACAGAACAGGTAAGGTAGTATGTCCATCAGTGTATTAATTTAATTCCTACACATATATATCTTCAGTGCCTGAATCTACATGGTGAGGAAATTGAAGTCTTTTGGAGTTAGGTCTAGCCACTTTCTTCACAGTTTGAACTTACACAAGAGAATAAAAAGCAGGTAGGGAAAGGAGAAATTTTAATCTGAACTGACTACAAAATAAACTGATTTGTATAGAGATCTAGTATGAACATGGTGTGAAAGGCACCAGTCTTGCATGGGACCATAAAGGGGACAGCAACTTGCATAGCTGGCTTTCATACTATTATATTCTTACTGATATAACTGTAATGCTGTTTTTTAGCAACCACTTTGCTTTACATGATAAATGGCCTTAAGTTTGATTTCAAATGGAGAAATCTATTTCTAGAACAACATGTAGTACTTGCAACAAAACGTGATATGATAAAGATTTAACAGTGACTTTTGCTGTATTCCTGGGCTTTCATATTTGGTGAATTGTATTCTACTGGAATAAATATTTGGAATAAATATTTCTTTTTCACTGATGAGCAAGCTTTGTTGCTATAACTTGTTGTGGATATGTTTTATATGATGTTATTTTCCATTCTCATGAAAAAAAGCATCCAATCATAACTTTTTTTTATTTATTTTTTTTAATATATTTTGTTTGTTTGTTTGTTTTTAGTGCCCTACCCAAAGAAAGTTATGGCCCTTTGTTGCATACTATATGCAATAATTATTAGGTACTCCATGAAACTGTACAACTAATTACTATTTTTATTACACAATTGTGCAAATTTGCTACTGAATGCTAGTATTAAAAATCATAGGTGTTTATTTTAAAGAAATGGGTATTCGTTCTATGTGCATATATATTTTATTACCAGATATTTCAGATATCAGTAGAAACAGTAAATTCTGAAAATAGTTTTAAAGCATCTGTATATGAGCATGCAAGTGACAATGAATAAACCATGATACTTGGAAGAAAAATGTTTTTCTGAAAAGTCTGTGATTAATTGTTCATAGTGATATTTGATAATTATTTATGTAAATGATACCTTTGCAGCCAAAAATGATTAATTCAAGGAACCTTTATAAAAAAAAAACTTTCTCAAAATTACTTTGTGGGAAAGGGAAGGGACAGAACATGCCCAGGCATGGGGGCATGAATACACTCAGTATTTATGAGTGGATGAAAGAAGATAAGAGAATCACAGGTTTCATATTTTGTATTAATACCAAAAAAACCATCATCTATTTTTTAAGTACTTATATGTTACCATTTTTATCTGTGTATATAATGGTATAGCAAATTTTAGAGGAGAGAGCTGAAAGAAAGAAAGTAGCAACATTTCTGTTTCTGAGATTTCATTATCAAGTTTCCACTACAGCGTGACACATTTCTAAACACTGCAAGACAGTTAGAAATATCACATCTCATTAAGATCCCAGGCAGATTATTATATTTAAGTTTTAGCTGTTCAGGTATTATATATATATATGCAGATCTAGAAAAGACAGAAGTACCACGTTTCATATGGCAAAGAATCACTTACAGCTGAATACACTTATAGCTGAAGATCAATATTTATGAGCAGTTAATTTTGAAGGCCAGAATTTCAAAAAAATATATTAATTCCTTAGGTGTGTATGCTGTTTTACAGGAGAGAAATATAGATGTATGAATCTGCTTATTTATTTATATTATTTGGTAAACCCTGGGCTATCTTGTTATATAGAAGAGTATGTCACAAGCAACATTTCAGTCTACAGCAGTGTAGTTATTGATGCAATAACAAAACCTCTGACAACTTGCTGGATGATCTTGTCCTTTCACAAGCTATTTCCTAAATAAGATTATCACAATTTGGGGCATAAATCAGTAATAAAGCCTAAAATTTGCATGCATATCCATGGGTTAGTACTAGCAGGTGGGTTATAGTGGTTATAAGGGGAGAAAAAAAACTCATAGCAGTAAGGTATGAGTTGCTTTTTAGCAGTTTAAATGCTTAGGACCAAATTAAACTAAACTATAAAAGTCATGCTCAAATACTTGGATACAACAAAGCAAGTCTTTTAGACGTCAGGTGCCTTCTGCAAGTGCTTGCTGATGCAAAAGTATTGAATAATGATAGATCTAAGGCATAAGGAATAAAAGGGATTTAGGAATTCCACAGGTGTTAATTTAAGGTCTTAACAGATATAAAAAATAAAGAGGTTTTATATTAATAGGATGGCTTCAAATAGAAAATAAATCCAGTTCCTCTCCTATAATTATTTAGAGTCAGGAAATCTATTTGTGTTTATAAGAGTCTTCAAGAAATCCTGTCCTCATTCTCCAAAACATTTTGATTTTGGTGATGTGTCTCTGGAGGATGCTACAATCAGTTAAATTAATCTGAATAAGCAAGGCCTCATTTTGGTGTTTCTGTATATGAATGAGTCCAGATTAGGATCATAAACTGCATGGATTTGACATGTGCCTAGGGAAGAAATTTCAGGAACTATCTTTTTGACAGCACACCCTTATGCAGCAGATGTGGGTTCTGTTGGCCCAGCTTCTGCTGCGGATAGAGTGTGACATGGGCATGTTTTTTTTTGCCGTGACATGCCCAAGATGAAGTGCCTCAGTTCCTGCTCAGAGCTGCTCTTCATGAGGCTCTGTCCCTGTGAGGTGGTGGTATCTGGCTACCAAGGAGCTTCTCCTGCTCCTGCAGTTCTCAGCAGCTCTGCACAGTGAGCTGCGCTTCTTACAGCACCTCAGGTGGCCTAAAGTCTGCTGGCCTTGCTCAGGGGGGATTCTCTTTACTTTCTCTGTCAAGCACAAATTCTTTTATCCATCAGGCAACAAAAAGAGGTAGTGTGAACCTTTATACTTCATTCCATGTATGGCTGAACTCTAGGAGTTCCTCATAATGCTGTGCAGTCCTTTTGGGCTTTGAAAACAGAATGAAAGGGCTAGAAATAGTGGCAGAAGGCACTATTCTCAGCAAGGTCACAGAACTGATCTAGTTGTTATTGATATTTTTTCCTTTTACAACGACCCCTTTAAGGATAGAATAAAATCCCCGTCATTTATCTCCCTCAGTGGATCCTAACTCTGTCACAGTCTGAAAATGATTTCCTTTCCACAATAGCTAGTGCAATGTTGGAGGAGTAGTTAGCTGTTACTTTCAGCGCCAAGCAATAGACAACTTTGATAAGTAGATTATTGGCATAGTAGATGGTAATTTCTCAACTGGAGTGACTGTTTTTTTCATATCGATACACACTTGGAACATTTGTAATTCACAGATATGCTATCAGTAAATGATACACCATTAAGGAGAGACCTTTATCCACAGGTTCACATGTGTATTGCCATAGCTGGTTTTAGCAGTGAACTGGTGCACTTGAAATCAATATTCAATGCAATCAATGTATTATACTTAATAATAAATATGTATCCTAGAAGCGATAGAAAAGAGCAAACATAGCACCAGGAAGTTTTAAGGTTAGAGATTAGTGCTGCATTAATACAAAAAAAAAAAAAAAAAAAAAAGAATAAATAAATCAGTCATGGATCCCAGTTATACATAAACAGCTGTAATATTGGTGAATTTCCCTTTCAAAGCATTTGAGCTACAGTAGTGATGAAAAAATATCCAATGTCTTCTTTTTACACTGTAGTCTTCTAGAGCTTCCTAATATCTAAACCAATTTAAACCCATATTAATAAAAATGCTTTGAACTGAGAACTTACATGTCAAGTTGCAACAGAGAATGAATTTTTACTGTCAAGTTATAATCCTCTATATTAGGAGCTGCTTTATAATTGAAATGCTGACACAGATATCTAATTGTAGAGGTGTTGGCAGGTGCTGCTATGCTAGCATTATATTAGCAACTTTTGCATGTGAATATTGTTCATTAAAGGTTATGCTTATATCACATGCATACAGATTATAGGCTGTAGAGCAGCAGCTGTGTAAAATCAGTCAAATTAGAATACACTGTAGATACAAACAGTCACACATTAAACAGATTGAATGAGTGTCTTCCAAAGATTTTCAATTAAAAATTATATATAAGAAATATTTTTATAGCTGTATGTTTAAAAATAAAATATCTTGTTTATGACATGTTTCCTTATGCAGCATTAATAACAAAAGAAAAAGAAAAATAGAGCTTTTCTTTTAACTAAACATTAAATTAACTTAACTGTTGTAGTTGCCTGAATTGCAAGTATTATAGAGTTCAGATCTAATTGCTGTAATGTTCCAACCCTTCAAGCAGTGCAGATGTTATGGAAATAATTTTGTGTTTTGTGTGACAGTTCTTGCAAAATCAGAATGAATATCAACACACAGACACGCACAATTCATTGAATTCCCCTATGCTTCATTGCTAGAAAAACATTTCAAAGCAGAATCATGTTTTACACTCTTCGTGACAGATCCCCACCAAAACTCTTGACCAAAAGGTAGTAGATAAAATTTGGGTCTGGACGTCACTGGGCCTGATGGGTCTCGCTGTATGTGTGTGTTTATTGAAAACGCCTTGGGAGAGAAGTATCAGTGTGATGTACTGATAAATATCTTCCCCTCCTTACCTGTCCTTTCTTCATCCTGCAGGAAGTCACAGTCTCAACTATTGATGTGTATATACTAGGCTGTTTCCATCATTATCTAGTGACATTTTAGCACATAAATGTCTAAAGATAACTGTGTGTAGGTGATCAGATATATGAAATGACCCCAGTTTGAAAATTGTGACTCTATTTTCAGCTTTCTAACGTTTCCATATGACTTCTGTGGGGTATTTTAGCTATTCGGGATTTTACTGGAGATGCTAATGCAATCAGATTATTTAAGATTTAAAAAGAAGAGAAAGAAAGAAAAGTAAATTGAAATCTTATTTGTAACCTTTATTTTTTTCTTAACTTTTATTTATTTACTTACTTATTTTTAGGGAAACAGTTAATTTGATGTTAAAAATGCATATATTGTTTTTTTCCTGTGACATTAATTTATGCTTTTTACACTGAGAATATATATTCAGCAAGTCACATCCCTCTGGCATTTTTAAAAGGTTTGTTATTTTCTCTAGCTATTCTCTTAAATAAATATCATTAATATATTTCCATGTGTGTTTTATGTGGCAAGGAAGAAAAAATAATGATGCAAAGATAAAAACATAAGCTCAGGGTAGCTTTTCAGTAATATTTATAACAAGAAGTTTGATCCCTTATTCATCCCACCTCTTCGTATTTTGTCCTATATATTCCTTATCTACATCTCTTTACCTCATTATTTAAAAAGAGAAATTCATTTCTCTCTGTTTGACCCTATGTGCATATTTTTCTATGTGTTGTAGTTCATCCTTATATTCAGCCATGCACATATAATTATGAATGAGCATGAACTGGACTTACTGGCTTCCTAACCCATCTCTTTTGCTAAAAATACCTACCATTCTTTGTTATCTGTAGCCACCTCCTCTTCTGTGTGATTCATCAGCTTACTAGATCACAGGAACACATTATTAACAGTGGTGTGTAGAATGCAATTATCTGAAATTTAATGTTGAAACTTCTGAGATAATCCACTGATGTCTTCATGTGTATCCTTGATATAAAACATATCATATATCAGTTAAGTCTCTTAACGATACCACTAGTTTTAAAAAGACCACAATTGGGAAAATGAAGTTCTTTTATTTAGCATCGATAGAAATTATTTTTTCATTGAGATAATATTTTATACAAAATTATTTGTTTGGGAGTTCTTTTTTGGTACAGTCAAAGCTAAGACATTTTATCTTTGGAGAACACACACAAATTAAAAATAAAAAACATTAATAATAATAATAATAAAATAGATGCATATTCTGTTCATTTTCTGTGTTAATTTATATTTCTTACATAAGATGCTCAAGAGCAGAGATTATGACCCTGCAACACACCATCTACTGATGTGGTGGTGCATAGAATCCTCTCACATAGGATGGCAGGTCTGTGTTCAGATCTTTTCTCTGATTGAATTGGTGTAGAAAACTGAACAAAAGATTTGACCTATTAAGAATGACAACTTTGGGATATCAGTAATATTCTTACGAAGAAAAGGCTTGGGATCTGACATATTTACTGGAAATATGAATGCATAAACTATATCAGAGAAGGTAGAAGATGCTTTTGCTTTGTTGTGAGTGATTTGGATAGCAGATCACTCTTTCTCAAGAACAAATAAATGTTCGTTGTACAGACTGAAAAAGTATTTTCTCTTTTACAACGGGAAATACAGGACAGAGCAGCTGAAGTGATTATGGTGACTTTTTCAATTGTTCGAATTGTTCTGCTGCCTGACCTCTGTGAGTAACTTCCAATTAGTTAAATAAATGAACATGCAAAGCACTTTCTTCCAAAGCTTGTCTTCACACACAAAAAAAAGGGAAAAAAAAATCCTAAAAAAAAAAAGCTCTTCTCTTACTTTCAGTGCTGTGGCCTTCCCTGCAGAATTGAAGGATGTTTTCCTCGGTTGTAATTACCAGTGACTTTAAATTGATTCTTGTTTAACAAAGTAAGAGGGTAAGATATTAAAAGAATACTGGAACACTCACAAAAGTTTTATTGCTCTGAGCATACTGAAATGCCAATTTGATTTCACCTCTGCCACCTGGAGGAAGCAGAGATCAGTTTCTCATCTTAATGCCTGTCACTAAATTTCTTTAGTATATGACAGCACACTGGCAAAGAGAAGTGTGGCATGGTTGAGGCAGTTGCCTAAAAAAGAAGGTTCCTTATCTCATTTCTGGCAATTTTGTTAATTTGTGTTTTTGTTTTTAATTTAGTCTTTTTCATTATTATTATTAT
Organism: Aquila spilogaster; assembly: GCA_024606505.1. Taxonomy (NCBI): domain Eukaryota; kingdom Metazoa; phylum Chordata; class Aves; order Accipitriformes; family Accipitridae; genus Aquila; species Aquila spilogaster. Next base: position 29,090 of record JANHGO010000405.1, read on the forward strand.
TATTATTATTATTATTAATAGCTTATGAAAAGAATTGATTTTCAAGAGAGTCCTTATATCTTGATAAAATGTGCTTTTGCAAGGTTGTGTTATTACTATTGTTACTGTCGCAATTATTTCTTCTATTGTTAGAACTATTAAGTAGAGCTGTTAAATTTAGGTACCTTGCTGTACATAGGTTTCTAAACAATTTTTAAAAAATTTTAAAAAGGAAAAGGAAAATTGCCACCTTTATGGATAAAAGAAACCTTAATCACATGGTTCTGAAACAGACCACTTGATTTGAAGATAACTAACTGAAGTTAAAGTGTCAGTGATTAGTCCCATTAAAATAGCACTATGATACTGTTTTCTCTTACTATGAAATGCAAATAACAGTCAATTCTATGAGATTCAGGAGTGCTTTTATTTGATCATTTTTATGGTGTGATAATAAAGTGAAGATTCTTAATAAGGAAAATGCTAGTTTGCTTTGTCTCAAAAACTCTATAAGACATCATTTGGTTAGAGAGTGAATATAGAGCGCATCTGGGAGATATTACCTTCATAGATAATAAAACTGTTGCCACCTAAAGAGTAACAATAGATTGAGATGAGTGAAATGAGTTTATATGTATATAAGTATGTATTTATACATATAAATACATGAGAATATACAGATATATTCACTGCAAATATGAGTTCACCTAAATTGTAAAACTAACACCATTCTTCCTGTCTTGCCACAAAATTAAATGCTCGGATCCACCGAAGCTATTCTTCCACAAAAATAAATAAACAATGTGCTGCAGCATAATTTAATGACAGTTTTGTTAACAGAAACAGTCAAACAAACAAAAAACAACAACACTCAGTTGAAGGTAAAAATGTTTTCTGTGAGTAAAGCACTTCAATTCGAGGCAGGAGTGGCTTTAGTTAAAACAATCTGTTTGTGGTTTGACACTGATTTATGAGGTGCAGCTTATTTATCTTGTTTTCTGTTTGGATTGTGTTTTTCTCCTTTGGTGATCAGATATGTTTTAAGTATATTTTCTTTAGTTTTGGTAGAAAATTAAGTCCTCTGAGGATTAGTGGTGTGCTACACCCTGAATTAACTGCCAAAGATGCAATAATATTTTGCTTCTGCTTAATTGTATTGTGGAAGCAATCAGTCATGCAGCAAAAGCAATTACATTTTTGTTTTTATCCTATTTTCTTACTATTTTTTGTTAATATCAAAGTGCATACGGTATATGAAAAGATGTTCTCTCAAGCACACTCTCTTTCTGTGTGAGTGAGGAAACAAAATAAAGCCAACGGTAATGATATAAGCCTGAGTTTTGATAGTACAGAATAGAAAAAAAAAAGAAATGCAGATTAACAAATACCTCATCAAAAATATTCTATCAAAAGAGTTGTTATAGGTTTTGACTAAAAATAAATGATTTAGGAAAACATGTCTGCTCTCCATAGAAAATTACATGTACTCAACAAAAACAAAACACCTGAATGTCAAAAATACTCAGCTGAAATATTTTTATTCACATCTGCTGATAACAATGCCCCATGGGCATTCAAACGTCTCATGCTACTTCTCTCAGTAAGTTTGGTTCATTAGCAAAAAATTTTTCTCGTTGATGCACTTTTTCCATCATATAACATGACTATTTTTTTTAATATACTGAGTTTTCAGCTTGTAGGAGAAAATAGCACATACTTGCTAAAAGTTTAAGCTATCATTAAAAAAAAAATAAATCAGTGATTTCTGTAATTGAAATATTTTACATAAAATCAAACTGTTTTTCAGGCAGATTTTCTGAAATTTCAAAGATGCAGCACTACAGAGTAAGATACCAGCCAATCAATTAACCGAAAGTTTAAAATCATAAAATCATAGAAGAGTAGAATGGTTTAGGTTGAAAGGGACCTTAAAGATCATCTATTTTCAACACCTTGCCATGGGCAGGGTTGCCAGCCACTAGATCTGGCTGCCGAGGGCCCCAACCAAACTGTCCTTTAACACATCCAGGGATGAGGCACCCACAGCTTCTCTGGGGAGCCTGTGCCAGTGCATCACCGCCCTCTGAGTAAAAAAAATTCCCCTAACATCTAATCTAAGTCTCCCCTCTTTTGGTTTAAAACCATTTCCCCTTATCCTATCATTTTCTGCTCATGTTAAAAATCGATCTCTTTTCTTATAAGCTCCCTCTAAGTACTGGAAGGGCAATGAGGTCTTTCCAGAGCCTTCTCTTCTCCAAGCTAAACAAGCTCTCTTAAACAAGCCTGTCTTTATAGGAGAGATGTTCCAGCCCTCTGATCAAATTTGTGGCCCTCTTCTGGACCCATTCCAACAGCTCCATGTTTTTCATGTCTTGGGGGTTCCAGATATGGATGCAGTACTCTAGATGGGGCCTCATGAGGGCAGAATAGAGGGGGCCAATCCCCTCCACAGCCCTTCTGGTCTGCAAGAACACACTATTGGCTCGTGTCCAGCTTTTTGTCCACCAGGACCCCGAGTCCTTCTCTGTAGGGTTGCTCTTCTCCTGGTCTGTACACATATCTGGGTTTGTTCAAACTCAAGTGCAAAATTTTGCACTTGGCCTTGTTGATCCTCATTTGATTCTTGTGAGCCCAATTTCTGAGCTATGTCCCTTCGAATGTCATTCCTTCCTTTTGCTATATCAACTGCACCACTCAGCTTGGTGTCATCTGCAAACTTGCTGAGAATTCACTTAATCCCACTGTCTAGGCCATTGATGATGTTAAAGAGCACTGGTTCCTCACTGGGGACACCACTCATGTCCAGCCTCCACTTGGATTTAGATCCATTGACCACAACCCTTTGGCTGTGACTATTCAACCAACTCTTTATCCACCGAATACTGCACCCTTCAAATCTATATCCTTCAAATTTAGAGATATGGATGTGGTGTGGGACTATGTCAAAGACCTTGCAAAGTCTAGGTAGATAACATCAGTTGTTTTCCCAGCAGACATCAATCAGGTGGCTGAAATCCCCCATCAGTCTGAGAGCCTGAGAAAACAATGCTTCTTGCAGCTGAAGGAAGAAGGCCTTTTCAACAAACTCCTCTTGAGCAGATGGCCTGTAATTGACATTAACCATCAGATGTCCTTTGTTGGTCTGGTTCCCAATTTTTATCCAGAAGCTCTCAATCTGATCATGGCTGTTTCCTCTGGGACAAATATGAGGCTTTCTCCTGCTGCTTCCTAAATCGACTGTTCCCTGGTTTTTCTCTGTCACACAGAAGTAGATCCTTCTTTATCAGACCTGGAAGCCTCTTCTTGATATCTCAAATGCAGGCCCCCAGCATATAGCAAACTTCTGTGGAGAGATTATCTGGGCAGCAAATGGATGCCTCTGTGCTTCTTAGCAAGGAGACCCCAATTACTAAGATTCTTTGCCTTTTTTTGGTAGCACTGGTTCTAATGTAGGTCCTTGGTTAGACCAACTCAATGTAGTTATCCCTTCTAGGGTCTGAAACTTTCCCACACTCTCTCGTTTTTCCAGCCTCAGAGCTCCATATCTGTTGCTCAGGGGCACTTAGGGGCAAGGGGGGAAGGGTACTTCTGCTTTGAGCAGAGGCAAATTACCAGTCTCCATCATCTTGCATGTTGTTATGGTCTGTCTCCTCAAGGCTTAGCTTCCTCCCCTTGCAGGGACTTAAGGCAGACTGATACTCTTTAATATCTTCATCAATGACATCAACAGTGGGGTCGAATGCACTCTCAACAAGTTTGCTGATGACACCAAGATATGGGGTGCAATCGTCGCACCTGAGGGATGGGATGCCATCCAGAGGGATCTAAACAGGCTCAAGCAGTGGGCCCAAGAGAATCTCATGAGGTTCAACAAATCCAAGTGCAAGGTCTTGCACCTGGGTTGAGGCAACCCCCACTACCAATACAAGCTAGGGGATGAAAGGATTGAGCACAGCCTTGCTGAAAAGGACCTTGGGTACTGGTGGATGGCAAGCTGGCCATGAGCCAGCAGCGTGCCTTTGCAGCCCAGAAAGACAACTGTATCCTGGGCTGCATCAAAAGAAGTATGGCCAGCAGGTCAAGGGTAGTGCCCCTCTACTCCGTGCTGGAGAGGTCTCACCTGGAATACTGCATCCAGAGCCATATCCAGCTTTGCCTTGAACGCCTCCAAAATGAGCAACCTCTCTGGGCAACCTGTTCCAGTGCGTCACCACCCTCTGAGTGAAAAACTTGCTCCTAATATTTAACCTAAATCTCCCGTCTTAGTTTAAAACCATTCCCCCTTGTCCTATCACTATCAACCCATGTAAACAGTCGTACTCCTTCCTGTTTATATGCTCCCTTCAAGTACTGGAAGGCCACAATGAGGTCTCCCTGGAGCCTTCTCTTCTACAAGGTAAACAAGTCCAGTTCCAGGTGCTTCAGCCCTCTTTATGATTCTGTGATTATATGATAAGACAGGGCTATTGGTCTGCCTGTGTCACTGCACAATACCACATATCAATCTTTTTCTCTGATTGCTGGATTCTTCTCAGATTGGTGATTTCCTCTTGCAACCCATCCACCTGCTCAAAAATTTAATCAACCTGGGCACACTTGCACTCACGACTCTAGGGGGACTTCCAGTTTGTGTAGTTCCCCTCAATGTGAGGTCTGAGCAGCTTTTATCTCCTCAGGAGGTCTGTGTGAGTGCATGAATCATCCAGGAAAATGTGTGCCCTCCAGTCCGGTTTTCTACCTCAGTTTGGCAGCTGCAGTGGGGGTCACCATTTTTGTTTAAATAGAGTATATCTCTCTGCTGTTCCCGGAAGAGAAGAAAGAGGGCTGCCTTGCAGCCTTCCTGCACATCTTCGCACAAAATGCTGCACCATTTCCTCATTACTGGAGGATCAACCTTTGTACGCAAGGAGGTGTTATGCCACTGCTCCTGAGGAAGGTACTCCAGTGCAGAATTTGGCTATTGAGTTTCTCACAGATATGTATGGTGACTTTACTTGCTAGACAGTTTATCAAATAGACAATATACAACATGGAGAAGACCATTAGAACCTCAATATCAGCTACAAGAAATCCACTCAATCCTGACCATAGATTAATAATATATCTCAATATTTTATGAATAATATTGGGATCAAGTTTTCGTTTTAAAAAATTACCACAGCAAGAATAACATTAATTCATTTTTGTGGGGTAAATTTTAATCTCTACATGGAGTTTATTACAGGATTTTTTAAACATGTCAGAAATCATCAAATTGAAAAAATAAAGAAAATAATTAAAAAGTTAGCTTTCCAAATATCTTGAACGAGAAACAGATGTTAAAGTGCATTTAATAATGTCCAATGAAAGAGTTAGACCCTACATTAACCACCAAAATCTAATTAGTAACAAGCCATTCATACATCATAACTCAATGTGCATTTGAAACAATAGCTTTTGTTGATATCTCATTATACTACTCATCAAATGATAAATTTAATACATTGTCTTACATTTATAATGAATAATTTAAAAATAAACTGGATATATTAATTGTACTGGGGGATTGACTGGAAAATTCTACAGATATATTTACTAAACAAATAATTTGATAGATTTTACAATTTTTCAGAATAACATAGTGACATTTTTTCATTATTCATCCAGCATTTACTAAGTACAATATTGCACATTTTACCATTACTGATTCTTTTTTCTTTAAACGGCATACTTCACCATTCAAATTAATATTATATAACTTTATTTACTTTTTTTAAAAATTTTTATTTATGTCTTGAGGCTGATAAGCTGAAATTCAGTTTAGTAAAGCAGAGAGGAAGATGTCTGCCTTGGGGAAAAACAAGCACGATGGATGTGGACTGCACAGTGTAGCAGTGTTCAGTAGGACTCATCCTGGCATCTTGGATTTCCTGTTCTTTGCTTGGGGCAGCCTATTGCAGCATATTTAATATTCAGGATGCAATATCTAAATCAGTGCACATCACAACCAGTTGCCTTTTATACAGCACAATTCACTTGAGTCAGCTTAAAGTACTGTTTCAGCAAGTCATTTTAACTGCCAGTTTCCTTAAAAAGTTAAGAAAAAGATCTACTTGAAAGGTCACCTTCCCTCCTTCCCTGTGCTGCCATGCCACAGCTGTGATTAGAAACCCCAAAAGGGCCATCATCTCTTGAATAACCTTCTGCTGCTACAGGGTTGCAAGTCCGGGCTGTTCTAAGAGTCTCCACTTCCTGAGGTCTGTTCTGTGCCTGAGATGTGTCATGTCCAGGGGCTGGCATCACCCTGACACTCTAGGAATTTACACTGGAAGACACACTTGGAAGAATTCTAAGGGGAGGAGTGAGTGGAAAACAGGGCCTGAAATAGATTATGGAGGGCTTTTGGTTTTGGTACTAATCGTTAGGTCAGAATGCTTTGTTATACACTAAAACAATTAGGAAAAAAATTGCCATAGAACTTAAACACTGCATCTGCCATAATGACAGGATCATAACTGAGCTTGTCTGAACCTAGAAATAAATTAGCTCTGAGTCTACCCAAATATTACAGAAATCATCTTGAGACAGAGCTAAGGAATGATAACTGCACGATTCATTGAAAAGGTTACCATTTAGCCCCATCGTTGTTGTTGGGATGATGAATAGAGGTGAATTAAAGGTAAAAGACAAATGTATCTGCATAAACTAATGCAAGTATACATGAAAGATGATCCAACAAAGTGGACAAAATATAGCTCTAAAGCGGAGATCAATGAGTTAATGAGAGTGTCAGTGGTGGTTAACGTAATGCTCTGCATGGAAAATGAAGGGCTTACCTTCCCATGGTAAGGAAAGTGTAATTTTAAATTGTCTCTGATATCTACATGCAACAACTGTGAGCAAATATTGAACCTGTAATGACAATCATTGCATTTTAATTACTGAATAAGTTATGTTGCATACATTAGACAGAACACTTGCAAGTACTTTTCAACTTTTCAAATGCTGGAAATAAAATAGCAATAGGATAAGAAAAAATCCTGTTTTCTCAAAAGCATGCAAAAAATCAAAGGAATTCAGTGCTCTCGTGGAATAAATAGCAATTTTATTCAAAACAAGCAAACAAATAAGTGGAGTCTAAAAAAAATTGCATAATGACAGGCATGCTTTCCTTCTGCTTATCTTCTACCTTTTCCTGAACTTCTTGTTCAGATGGAATAATAGGGCAATTGAAATGACATAATCTGACTGCTGTACAACACTCAAACTATAAGCTGCACTCCTGAATATTCAGATTTTTTTTTTCTTGTAATGCCCACTCTGGAATCTAAAACCCTATTCTGAAAACTGAATATCTTTGCAATCATTTTAATATAGAGCAGAGCAAAACAATGCTGAAAAATGCTTACATTTAAATAAATTAGAGCAAGCTAGCAAATTCCAGAAGTTGAGATAGAGGATGAATTGTGGGCATGAGGGTTCTTTATCTAAAAAGAGTTCAAAGGATGTTTTATCTCTGAATTCTTGAGGGGTGAAAAGAAAATCAACAATAAAGGAAGCAGTAATAAAGCTAGCTTTTTTACACAGTAGCCAAACCTTTGTGAGGGCAGATCCCCTGCACAATCCCTATTTACTGGAGTCTAAATTCCTGTAGGCAAATGTAAATCTTCTGTTCAAGAATGTGTGCACAATAGAGAAATGATTTCTTCAGAGCAAGGCTTCTTCACTATAGCTCATTGTCAATACAAGATAGCTGTCTGTGTATAGAAAAGAAAAAAGCACATTGTCCACTGTAAGCTTAAGCCCTTGCTCCAAAATGTAGTTTACTCTAATTTGAAATAACTCTTTCTTGAGTCATAGCATCACTATATATTCAGGCAATAAATACATATAAATAAACCCTTGGATTACTCACTACATATATTACAGAGATCTTTACTCAGGTTTCTAATTTAAGTGTTTAAGAAAAGATCATTTTTTGCACATGTATTAAACAGTTTCCACTTTTTTTACATGTGATAAAATGAATAAAGAAAACAGCTAGTACTTCATCAAATTAATGTTGCATACAGATATTAAATATAACCACTGAAAATTCTCCGTTCTGGAATACACAATGTATTGCAACCTTTTAAAATTAAGGTTTCTTTGGTTCACTCTGTTTGTTCTGCATGCTGTCACACGTGCTATAGTAACTGTAAAGCTTTAGTTAAGTTAAAAAGTATTTTGCACCACCTTGAATGTACAAAAAAAAAAAAGGGGGGGGGGGTGAATTTTTAGTGTATTACAGAGTATTATAACTCAATCATCTAAAAAAGCTGGTATAAAGTATTTATCATTTTATAATTATTTTGCGATTCTCCTAGCAGCCATACTGCTTCCCCTGTAGAGATTGTCTGAAGATTTCGGTACAAATTACATCCTTCAGGGAAGAATGTTGCTAAATGAAATTAATTATTATACACATTTATTCTTTATTCTTTAATAAGTTAGTTTACTTTATAACATATGATTTCTAGATGGAGTATATTTCCACAGATATGCTGTTTTGGCCATCACTGCAGTACCTGAGAAAGAGAGACAGAAGAATAGAAGAAGGAGGGAGGATATGGATGAGAGAAGAAAGAAAAAGAGAGAGAAAAGAGGGGGGAGGGGAAGAAAGAACCTCTTTACAGTCCTTTCCTTTCACTCCCCTGACATGTACTGGGAATTATCTGACCTCAGTAAACTATCTCATCATTGACCAAGTGATAGCTGGCAGATGACTACATGACTGCAAAGAGTAAAGGTATATTCTACAGCGTGTTAGGTTTGGTATGTTCTCTAAAAGTCTTTATTGTGTCTCACAGATGTGAATGCAATCAGATAATTTAAACAGAGAGGCTGGACTTTCTATGCATAAATTGGATTTTGACTACTGCTCCTATTTTATCCCTTAGGAGTTTTCAGGCTGGTGTTACAATGAAGAAGTCTTTCAGCATTTCCTTTTTCAAAATCAGAGACACATTGCTTCATTTGTCTCATCTTCAGGTTGTAGGCCTAGAACTTTTCACTTTCTTCCTTTATCCTTCCCTTTCCTTTTCCCTTCCCCTTCCCTTCCAAATATCATATTTATGGTATATGCTGTTTTTGGGTCTTGATGTCTACAAAATATTAGAAAAGTATTAATTAAAACCTAAGAATATAGTATTCACATCTCACAGTGATTTTCAATGCACTTGCTAAGAAGGAAGGAATTATTATTCCTATTTACAAATAGTGAGAAATAAAACTATAAAGAGGATAAATGACTTAACAGCAATCATAAAAGAAATCTGTGGCATAGTCAGGACTGCCACTTCAAACTTTCCTAGTTTACTTTTTTGTATTTTGCTTCTTGTCTAAAGTCTTCTCAGCTGTTTTTGAGTAATTGGAGTTAAAAAGAGGAAACGTACTGTAACTTCCAAGTGATCATCAGAAGTGCAGGTAAATGGCTTATGCTTTATTAATTACTATTGGACAAGTGAACAACTGTACAGTTTGGTCCTTGTCTTTCTTTTCTTTTAACTTCCATAAAGATTTTGTGTTGCTTCCAGAGCTAACTCTACGGGCAAGAAAATCAACACATTACCTTAGGCATGAAATCACTGAGCTGTCCAGTAAGTCTAAATTAGGTGACACTCCAAATCATCCAGAGAAGATGGAGAACTATGCAGGAGCCCATACATCAACTTCATGTGCGTCCACCATCAGGTTAGTTTTCTGCAGACCATTTTGGCAGAGAAAGACATGGCTTTGGCCTCAGAGCTGGAGCAGGGGAATAAAAGGTAACTAGTTATTTTTCATGCCAGATGGCCCTAGTGGAAAAGGTATTGGGTGGACTATTCCTTCCCCCTTTTCCATCCATGCATATCTCACTGAATCACAGAATCACAGCTATTTTTTGCAGACAGCTATTTTTAATTTCAGTTAAAAATGCATTCTTAGGATTCATAATAAATGACCTTCTGAGGTGAAAATATGCTACACTAAAACAGAGTATACTGTGAATTTAACATAAAAATAAGAAATGTTAAAAATATGTAAGACATATAAAAGGACATGGCATTTTACTTGCTGAACCAAGGTTTAATTCGCAGAAATTAACCAGAGATGTATAAACTTAGTATTTTTTCTCAGATGTAGAACACAATCTGTAAAAGGAAGGAGAAAAAGGCAATTATTTTTATGAGCCTAAACTATAAACTATCAAATTTTCTAATTTGGACAGTAGCTTCACTCTGAAGCTTAGCCAGCCTTTTATAATTTAACAAGTAGCCCTGATAATCTGCTACATTGTGCACAATCACTGTGTCATTTCTAATTAAAATTGACAAACCCCCTGAAACTTCCCCTAGACAAATGCAGCAAGTTTAGAATAGCTTGAACTATTTTAACTCTTTGAGACCACATTTTTAAATGGGTACATTTCAGAAAAGAAATAATATTGTGTTGAAAATTATAAAAAGCCAAAACAAATATCCAGAAAATCATCACAGACTTCTTGAGATAGGTAAACAAAAGCTTTACCATCTGAGGAAATGTAGAGAAAGCAACATTCTCTTTAGGTATGTTAAATATACCGCATACTTATTTGGATGGGGAATCTCTGAGAAAAATACAGTACTATTTAGAGTATGATCAGAGCTCCTGTCTGGGTAGCTGCTTGTCTAGTACATTCCAGACTCCTATTGCAAAATACCATGTGTGCTAAGACTCTTATGAATGGCTTAATTAATCTTGATAGAGGCAACACTAGACCACTTAATAGAAGGACATCAGTTGAAAACTTCTCCTGTCCAGCAAAGACAGCATCCTTGTAGTGCAATAAGAGATTGAATCTAGAGCAATGTACAGCAGTTTGTGGATCAGAAAGCCAGAATCCCGTCTTTGTACATTGTGACACAGCTATGACAGTCTTCCATTCCATATTACATTGTAATTAAAGCTAGTTGAGTAATTCAACATGTTTATAGAAAAAGATATCTTCTGTGAAAATGCTGCAGGTCTTAGTGACCAATATTTTTGATGAAGGAAATGAAACAGTGCAAAAAATTTTACTAATATACACATGTGCTGTGTACAGTTGCATCAGAGGGCATGCATTTTACATATTTCAGGAGCAAGATTTTGCCTGCAGCAATGCAGTTCACTTTTTGAAGATACTGAGTAAATTCCCAAGATTATGCATGGGGGAAGAGGAAAAAAGAGCGGAGAAGAAATGATACCAAAATGTAGATCTGCAGCTACTTATATGTTAGTGGACTTTTGGAAATTGATGTTATTATCATCCTTGCAGAGAATGTACTGAAATAGCTTTTTAGAGACATTTTATTCTGGAAGGAAAGCACAGTTTTATTGATAGTGGCTTTCTTTTGCTGTATGAATACAAAATATATGATGCCGAAGCCTCAGTTACAGTTGAGATGCCTAGCTAGTGTCATAACAGACATATAATATAATGGCCATATTTTATAAGCTTCTATTTTATAATAAGAAGAGAACTGTGTTCTTTGCATGTATGTCTTGCAGGTAGAGAAATCAGGAGATTGATTGAAATATGTGGTTTTGCATTTCTGTCTCTCAAGACAATGTACAAACACACAAACAAAAAAACCCCAACAAAATAAAAACATATTCTCCACAATGCCTTCGATTTCTGAAAAGATTTATTTATCTCTGTTTTGTACTTGACTCAAGTGTAATGAGGTCCAGGAAGAGAGCTTTGTTTCCTTGAGATCTTAATGACAGAGAAAGTGGTTCAGGGAGAGAAAGATAAAGTTCTATTTATAAGTTTTCTGATCTACAGATATCGAAATTATTGCAAGAAAAAAAGAAAGAAAGAAAGAAAGAAAGAAAGAAAATGATGGCTTTTCTCTGTTTCTGTTTCTCACTTTTTTGTGTGCATGTTTTGTTTTGTGTTCCAAATGAGTGAAGGTAGGAATTTTGAGAAAAAAAAAAAAAAAAAAAACAACTTCTATTTATTAATTTAATTTGAAATCAATTTGTGTGAGGTGGTTGTGAAAAAAATGATGGTATAAAAGTCCATAAAAAGTTATAGACTCAGATTTCCTAGTGCAAGAAAGTTGGTCTCTTTTTATCCCTGTTATTTCTTTTGATTGAGCAATGCATCTGAACTAGCCTCTGCTTCCTTGCTTTCATCCTTGTTTACAAGGCATTTGAACAGCTTTTATCTCTGGCTGCCTTTCTCCTCTCCCCCTCCCCTCCCCTCC
>JANHGO010000406.1:0-41297 GCA_024606505.1 Aquila spilogaster
CTAACCATAGCTCCCTTCAGTCCAAGCGGCAATTTCTATGATTCTAAAATTCAGTGTTGAATTAGTAATCAACGGATATGCTACATCTCCACTGTTCTGGAACACCTCCAGGGAATGCTGACCCTACCCTTCCCTGTGCAGCCTGTGCCAGTGCCTGACTGCTCTTTGTGAGAAGAAATGTATCCTAATATCCAACCTGAACCTCTCCCTGTGCAGCTTCAAGCCATCACCTCTCATCACATCTCACTGCTATCTGAGAGAAGATATCTACACCCACTCTGCTCCTCCCTCTTTTCAGAGAGTTGCAGGGCGTGATATGGTCTCCACTGAGATTCCTCTGCTCCAGACTGAAACATCCCAGTTGCCTCAGCCAAACATCCCAGTTGCCTCAGCCGCTCCCCATAGCACCTGTAGTCCACTTGCTGACATCGATGTATTTTTGTGGTTCAGAAACATGTGAAAAACCCAAAGACGTGAAGAACAGAGCTAAAAACGTTGCTGTCACAGCCACTATGACCATGAAAGAGGAAAAAAAGAGAAAGACACTTGGTCAACCCACTGGAATAATATGGCAATCAAGTAAAGCAGCTCTAAGACTAAAAGATTTCTTGAAATATACCAGTTCAGATACAGAAAACAAAATACTAAGCTCACTTTAGCAGAAAAAAAAAAATAAAAATCAGAGTCAGGTAAATACTAGATATCCTATCTTATTTCTCCTAAATATGTTCAAGTAAGTGCTAAATTCATATGGCGCAAATATACCCTATAGTTGACTGGGAAATGCTCTCTTCTTAGCAGGAGGTCTACTCCAGACCTGAGTGTTTTGGACTCTGCTTATTTTGCAGCATTGAGACAGTGTATTACTGTTTAAATATTTCTTAGTCCATTATTTGAACACGGTAAGTTTCTTAGTTTCAATGTGTTGGAAGACCTTATCAGAGGAAAGATAATACGGAGGACTGATAAAGGAAAAATTAAATCATGACATACTGATAGGGAGATTCCAGAATGAAAAACACAAGAAGAGCAGCCTACAAAAACTTGAAAGTCAAAACAAACATAGGTTTACAGTTGACTGTATAGGTTACAGGTCCTTGGGCAACTGTGTCCAAATATGCGAATATTTTTCCCAGAAATAGAAGAGAAATGGAAATGAAGTTTATTCAGGGTTTACTATGCTGTCACATGAAACAAACTGTCATTTTGTCTCCTTCAGTAAGAAGGAAGTAGTGCTGAATATGTTAAAGTAGCAGTGAAGGAACTCACAGTATTGATGAACGAACCAAGAAATATTAGCTAGCAACCTACTATTGAACAAATACAAGCCTGTTCAAAGTAAACAGGTAATAAAGATCTTGGAAGTGCCACTGCAGTTCTTTAAAAGGAAATAGAAAGTGTAATACGGTTCAAGAATTAAAGAAACTATCTCAAAAAGGATATTTTTGCCACTCTACTAAATAGCATAGAGGTATGTCTCTTCCAAACAAGAGAAGCTGTTCAGTGCAATTATTTCGAGCAAGATTTGCAGTGTACCACTTGGCCTAAGCACTTTGAAAAGACTTCAAGAGTGAAGACAGTGGTCCTTCACTGTCAGATTCTGGCAATCAGCTGCTTCCACTCCAAACCACTGAAATTCCAAACTCTTTTATCAGACTACATGTGCTTGGCTGAATGAGAAATGCCAGTAAGATACCAACAGTTGTGAACTCTCCTTCATTGCTCTTGTTTTGTCTACAGAAGGATTGTGTACTTGCAGATCTGAACTTTACCGATGCTATTTGCTTCCTGAAAGGATCTGCAAACGTAGTATAACAAATCAGCTCAGGATTACTGATTAGACCATATGCTGAACCATATGTTCTACAGGGTAAGAGTAGGTATTAAAATGGCATTTTGCATTTCAGGGGATCAGACTGTTGGTGACTCACTGTTAATTGCCCATTAATATCATTTTGGATGTCTGTTTGTGTGGTGATCATGGTAATGGCTGTAAGCACATACATGTCTAGCAGAAAAAAAATCTGCCAAAAACTGAGATGGAATTATTTTTAGCACAAACAGAGCTCTTGTGCAAACCCTCCTCTTCCCAAGCAAAGAAAATTGGTTAAACACGAGCAAAGGCACACTTAGCTAAGGAAGCATGAATCCTGCAATTAAGTCTGACAAGAAGTAAAACTAACAGCTATTTATACACCATTAAGAAAAAAAAAAAGATGTTTAAGTGAATACAGTCAGGTGTGGTGACAAGTTAAGCAGTGATGCAATAAAAAGAAAACAATATTTCAAAGGTGTAAATGTATTCAGCACAAGTTTGATCTGTTTTATTGGCATGACAAGCTGGTAAGGAATGGTGTGATGCAAAGAGGATGTGGATCATTCTGTAGGCAGAGGGTTTCTGTCCCACACAGATCAAGTATCTTTACATAAAGAGAGATAAGGGGATGGTCTTTGCAAAAAGAAAGATAAAATGCATTCCCAGCCTACTGGATACTCCAAATAAAAAGCTGTAAAAAATGTAAACTGAAAGTGTGTGATGGTGTTATCTTCAGAAGACACAATATCAGCACATGTACTGTCAAGAAGAACTCGCACCACTACATTCAGTGCGATGACTATGACTTGTTTACTATCATTTTGCTGAACAGGGTCGATACTGACTCTGATCTGGGAGTTTTACTCACACAAAATCCCCACTGATCTCAGTAAAGTTCTCACTAGCAAGGAAAGCCAAATCCCGAAGTGATTTGTTGTCCTTCTGTGAGGAATGTTTATTGTATGTAATGAATAAAATTCTGCATTTTGAGAGGTTTTTCATTTATATTTTCTAAAGACGATTGAATTTAACTTGATTTATACTTAGGTTCAGTTTAAGTAAGGCTGTTAAGCAATTCAGTGAACCGGTATTGGTCTTTGAGTGTATAATTTATATTCATTAGAACTGGAGAGGGTTCTAGAACTTTTTAATTTTACTGGGCTATTTCAGTGAAGAATTAATTAGTGAAGATACATACAAGAGATTCTTCACCTGATTCAACTCAAGATTCATGGGCTCTGCTTATGCAGTCTAGGCAAACACATTACATGGTAGCTGAATAAATAACCAGCTTTAATACTGTACACAAGGAGTTAATTTTTTTCTCAGTCAAGCCTTAGTCTTTTCAGTCTTCAGGCTCATAAAGGCAAAATCCAAAGCTTTCTTAAGAAAAGGCTCAAAGACCAGGGATAACAACAGTGAGAATTACTCATTTTCCCTCCTGTCCTTAGTTTAGCTGTCATGATTGTTAGCGCTATTCTTGGTTTTAAATCTTGTTCTCCCTCTTGTTCTCTGCCTTTTAGTCTGCTCTCTTCTCATACCGGGAAACCACCACTTCAACAGCACTTAGCCTTTGCAACAAAGTGCTTCGTACTTGGGAACAAAGAATCCAGATTTTCATTAAAGGTTATGTATCTCAGTGATTACACCATGACTCAGGCTGCATAACTGTTAACAGAATGCAGGACCTCATTCACGAAATTCCCCCAGACCCATTTTTTCTCCAGACTGAGATTCTACCTTTTATGCTAACACCAACGTGATTACAATAAAACAAAAGTGGATAAATGTCTGGCAGGTACGGTACAGGAGTGTTAGCTGAACCCTGATGGCTGATTTTGTGGGACAAAAAGAGTCCATTTCAGCTCTACTCAATTGGACGCATTAACTACGACAAATCATCCCCAAATTTCCATGCAATATAGAGCAGCCATGCTCACTGGTTACTCATGAAGGTGCAGATCCTACCCTCCCAGGAATCACGTGGGACCTGTTCCCAGCCAGGCTGAAATACCCTCTGTTGCCTCCGTGATCTGTCTGCATATTTCCAATCCCGAGGAAAGTTGGAATTGAGTTGTTAGCTTTTTCTTCACCATTTCTCAAAGCAGCTACAGATTGCCACTTTTCTTTGTCCTATACACCTCCGGACTTCAGCTTCTAGTTCACTTCTGGTTTGGCAAGGTCAAGTGTTTTTAACTTTGTTTTCCATGGATAACACTAGTGAGGTTGTTCTCTTCCAGAGCCAGAATGCTGCTGGGTTGCCTTTGTTCTTTGTAGCAAATTGCCTTCATTCCTGTGTTAATTGTTTCTTCTACTTGCCAGTTAAGAGGACTGCCCGTGGGTCAGTTTCTAAATGATATGTTGTATGTCTTGGAGCTTAGATTTATTTATCCTCTCTACTCCTGAACAGGCAACAGTCAGATTCAGAGACAGTGTAAGGATGTGTTGGCCACACAAGGGACCTGAGAATGTAAAGGTACCTAAGTGCCAAAGGATGCTGATAGATCTACTATGGAATGGCCAGATATTTTAAGATGGTGTCCACGTGCTATTTGAGATTTGAAAGTAGTAACACTACTTAAAAATGAGCAAAACTAAAGAAGACCCTATTCAGAGAGTTATATCTGGTAAGCAGTGATGTCCACTGTTAGAAAATACTAGATGCTTCCCTCCAGCTGATATCTAGCCAGAGATTAATAGATAGCTCTTGAAGGAATAGAGGCAGTTGCTTCCACCTCCTGTGTCTAACTGCACAGTGTTCCATGTATATAACTAACACACAAGACCTCTGGTGTCTTGACCTTTCCCACTCACCTTAAAAACATTCATACCCCACCAGATGGTGTTTTGTGAAGTGTGGTTACTGTTCATTGAGCCACAGAAACACAGAATCCTACAATCATTAGGAATGGAAAAGACCTCTAAGATCATCCAGTCCAACTACTGACCCATCACCACCAAGCCCACTAAACCACGTTCACCCCAGCTGATGAAGCAGCCCATTTCAGCATTAGAAATATGAAAAGCATGAGATGAGAATGGAATCAGTAAGTGAAAATTTGATACCCATGCATGCCAAAGATCCTCTTAGGAATGCTTTGTAGTTCAAAGCTTATCAGAGGGCTGGAGTACCTCTCCTATGAGGAAAAGTTGAGGGAGTTGGAATTCTTTAGCTTGGGGAAGAGAAGGCTTCTGGGAGACCCCATTGCATTCTTCCAATAATTAAAGGAGCTTACAAGCAGGAGAGGGACCAACTTTTTATGTAGTTAGATAGCGATAGGACAAGGGGGAATGGATTTAAACTGGAAGAAGGGAGGTTTGGGTTAAATGTTAGGAAGAAATTCTTCACTCAGAGGGTGGTGAGGCACTGGAACAGGCTGCCGGGGAGCCGTGGGTGTCCCATCCCTGGAGATCTTCAAGGCCGGGCTTGATGGGTTCCTGAGCAGCCAGATCTAGTGGTTGGTGATCAGCCTATGGAAGGGGGTTGGAACTAGATGATCTTTGAGGTCCCTCCCAACCCAAGCCATTCTATAATGATTCTATGATGATGATGAAATGGAACTGTTACAGGTTAAACAGAACAACACATAAACTCTTCTGGATATAGGGACCATAATCCTACTTCCTCATGCTAACAGATGAATGCATTTAGCTGAAAGCAAGACCTCCACTTACATCTCAGTCTCATTGAATGCAAATCATGCTGTCAAACTGAGAAAATATCCTTTCTGGATTTCTTGTTTCATAACAAATTTCTGACACTGCAACAGGTTTCCAAACTGGGGGTTAAAAATCAGCATGAAAATGGATTTCGGAAACTTTACAGGTTTTGAGGTGGGGACAGAGTGGTTATTTTTCACCTCAATGCTGCTGCCTAAACAGATGACTTTGGAAAGATTAAAATGTCATTTAACGACGACGAAAGCCTCATTTGGATTATGAATCAGTGCTGAGTGTGCTTTGTACTGCTTAGATTACCAATCAGGTTACCACGGCAGCTATGCTCACTCTGGCTTACTTTGTCATGACTGACATATAAGTTTATCCTTCTAACGGTGCATTTTGGATAACATCCTGTGATCTGTGTTTTCAACTTTCAAATAGTTCCCAACCTTTCCACCTGCTTCTGGAGGAACAGGAATGTGGGCAGACAGCACCCTCTGCAGCAAACAAAGGGGAAATGAGAGTTTGATCTCTGCCAAAGACCTTCGTATGTGCTCTGATTTTTCTGTTTGAAGCTGTCTTGCACATACACACTTGTCTGTACAGAAAACTAGGCACAGAGGACCAGTAAATTCTTATTATTCCAACAAGATGAAGACTCTATGTCAGATTTCAATTCATAATTATACGATATTATTGCATTTTGAGAAAGTTAGAATTTGATTCTCTGCTCTTTTATAAATACTTTGGATCCCAAATCTCTTCCACAATCTTTTTTTTTGGCTTTCCAAAATGTTCTCATTAATGTCAACAAGAGGTCCAATTTCACTGAGTTTGGACCAGTTCCAGTTAAAATTAGATTCATAATGGTAGCTTGTCTGGTGGGTTTTTGTTTGTTAGTTTTTAATACATGTAATCACAGAATACTCTGAGTTGGAATGGACCCCCAAGGATCATTGAATCCAACCCATAGTTCCACACAGCACTACTCAAAATCCAAACCCAATGTCTCAGTGCAGTGTCCCAATGCTCCCTGAGCTCCTGCAGCTCGGGGCAGAGCCCACTGTCCTGGGCAGCCTATTCCATGCCTTTTCCTAACACCCAGCCTGACTCTCCCTAGATACAGCTCCATACTATTCCCTCAGGTCCTAGGAACTATGGAAGATTAGTGCTTCCTCATAATTTAATGCATGTTGGAGACCTGAGTTTCACAGTTCACAGTTTCACTCTCTCCAAACATATGTGAATGCTCATCGCAGATCAGACCAAAGGACCATATGCTCTAACACTCCATCTCTGAATATGGTGTGTAACAGGAGCTGTGGGAAGTGGATGGGAAATAGGGCATATAAAGAAAAATTCCTTCTCCAGTCTTCCCATCTTCTGAGCAATCGGGTGTTGAGAGTGACTGTTTGTCACGTAAAGGCAATAAATTAGAGAAAATCTACTGGGGGATGCTTTCATTTTTCCTTTTCTCTTCTTCCTGTTGTTAGTTGAAACAAAACAGAGTAATTGCTTCACTCCGCAAGCAACTTCTTTAAATCCTTTTATTTCTTGCCTTGCTTGGCAAATCAATTGAAATGACTGAAAATTGCTGATGTACACTTGAAGGCAATCATAAAAAGTGATATTTTTTGCAAATTGTAAGGGTAGCTGATTACTTTGAAATAATGAATTTTTTCTTGATTGGCAAAAAATATCCCAGTGACCACAGATAATGAGTCATAGAATGGCTTGGGTTGGAAGGGACCCCAAAGATCATCTGGTTCCAACCCCCCGATGAAATGAGGAAAGGAAATAATTAGATTTCATCACAGTTTCATTTTTTGAATTATAGATGCCATTGTCTTAGGATGGTTACAGTAGTGCTTATTCCTAGATGAATAGGGCATGGGCAGAAGGCTGTTTTAGAGTCCAGGAACCGTGCTGGGTTACATGGAATCACTTCAGGATTGAGAGCGTGATGCCATGAAGGAAAAAGAGTCTGAATAAAATCTTAAACCATCCTTCTTATCTTACTCTGAAAAGCTTTTCCTGCTTCTGCTCTGATGAATCATTGGGAAGAAAAAGAAATGCCATTCATTTATTAAAATGGAGAAAAAAATCACCTGGTGTAATTTTGCCAGGATGCTTAGTCTTGCAAATACTTTGGATGGACAAAAGAGGAATGTGTCATGAACAAATTTCAAGAGGGATTATGGCTTAATATCTGCCTTCAGGTGCATTTTAGGAGATAAATTGGTGAAAGTAGCGTTGACCTTCTTTGTAAAGTTCTTTGTGATTTTCTGGTGAAAAGAAATAAGTGATGTGTATTAATTTTTTTTAGAATTAGTGGTCTTATTGTATAACTATATCAAATACTTATTAAATTCTTCATTTCAGCTTGTAAATTTCTGTATTGTACCCATATTTCTGATACTTAAACTAAAAGATTTTCTGTTGAAACTGTCTTTTTTTACCTTGTTTGAATGAACACAATCATGAGGAAGGAAACAAAGCTATAACCTCTCAAAGACTGCTAATGTATTTTGAAAGCAGTTGTGGATTTATTCTGTCTCCAGGGTGTTTTGGAAAACTTATTTTATCTAATTCATTGTTGTCACTTAGATGGTAGCTGTTTCTCTTTCTTCCCTGCTCATCCTTAGTACTTTTCTCATTTTCCTGTAGTATGGCCATCCTACTTTATCTCAAAGTTTGCCCATGGGTTCTGCTTCAATAATGATGTCTTCCCAGCTCAAGAATGCAGTTGTATCTTGGTGTAAAGCTCTGGCAGAAATTCAGGTGTAAGGCTGTGCTTAAGGGATATTCTGTGTTCCGTATCTGGACATTTAATGTCTTCTAGAACAGGAGTGCCATGAGATTTGAGTGCAGATACACCTAAAGTGATGTGTTCCTTGTGATGGATCTCAGTACCTAAAATAGCAAGACAGTATCCGAGTACCTTATTTATACCCCTTCCCTTCTGGCAAGTTTTGATTTCTGTTTTCCCTTTGGCTCAAGGGACTCCATTCCAGTGCTAAAATCACCTTATTTTCCCAACCCTCAGCACTGCCTTGCAGCTGGGAATTGACAGGATGTGTCATCCTGAAATCAGTGATGCACTACTTGGGTATATTATGAGTGTGATTTCCTTTATTTGTATACATACAGAATAAAGTTCAGCATGGAAGAAAGGTAGTCACATTCTCCTCTGTGAAACGTCAGTTCCCAAAATGTTACGTAAGTAACCTAGCAAAGAAATATTTTTCTGTCCTAATATTCTTCTCAAACACCGTCTATTTTTTTTTTAGTGTCCAAACTATATTTGAAGTAAAACAAAACGACAGCATGTATACACTGGACACACTTAGTGAAATGAGATACTGCCTACATATCCCAGGCTCATTTTTACAGGCCCACAACCTAAACCTCTGTTCCAGCATCTCCCAGAAGTTTTGAGGATGTTAACTGCCCCGCATTTTACAAATTACGGGTGTCAAAAGGGCCCCATAGATTTATTCATTTTATTTTTTTCCCCAGGGCCTCATCTCCTTCCCGTAGCCTGTGAAATCAACCCAGCATCATGGCAAGAGGGTATGAGGTGGAGGATACTGAAAGGAGAAATAACTGCTCACTATAGAGAAGACAAAGGATTAGACCTGTCATCTGAGGTCTGTTCCTACAAATCACTTCTTTATTTAACTCATGCCTTTTATAAGCGTAATATAAATATTTTCATACTACTACTTACTGTTCTACTGCATAGAAATACAGAAATGAAACCCAAAGCATTGAAAAGATGGAGCTACGCAGCTCAACTGAACTTTTCTGAGATGTCCCTCTCTATGAACTCCTTCACTGTTAAAATAAAGGCAGTTCAAGCAAAAAAGAACTAGGCACTAAAATCCTGTGTTAAGTTCATCACTCTGCTCCAACCTTAGCTGAGCACACAGGATCACAAGCTTTCTTCTCTGTGGATTTTAATATTCATTTCTGTTTTCATTTCTTTGAATGCCTAAATGTCAGGTAGTATCTAATGACTGCTAGGTGGGTTGTTGAATAGCTCACTGGCATTGATGATCTCTTCATTGCTCCTCCATTTACTTTGCCTATCAATTAGCCTGTTATTGTTCTGCAAGTTACAGTAATTGTCAAGTTTTGCATACAGCTGACAGCCACTATACTGAGAGGTGGAAAAGTGTGAATAAATTTAAATACATATGCATATTGAAAACGAGCGCCTAAAAATATTAAATACACACAGCCTTAAAATAGCTTCTAAAAGAAACAAGATCAGGGAGAATAATCCAAAGTAGCCCACTGATTGCCATCTAGAAAGCTCAAAAGAGACCAGAAAAGCACCCAGCAGCCAGGAGCACAAAGAAATGTTGGGGCATTGGCTTCCTATCTAATCTGTCATACACACTGTGAGTGATTCTTTGTTAGCGATTTCTACTGGTATTGTCAAAAGTGCATAAGCAAGATTGAGCGGTCATCTTGATTTTGGTGTGTTAGTTTCCCTTTGGATATGTTGTGACAGAACATGGGGAAATGGGTTCAAAGTAAAAGAGGGAGATTTAGACTGGATATAAAACAAGGTTTTTTACAATAAGGGCAATGAGGCACTGGCACGGGTTACCCAGAGAGGGGGTGGATGATCAATCCCTGGAGACGCCCAAGGACAGGCTGGATGGGGCTTTGAGCACCTGATGGAGCTGTAGGTGTCCCTGCTCTTTGCAAGAGAGTTGGACCAGATGACCTTCAAGGATCCCTTCCAACTGAAATGATTCTATAAAGGTTCTAGGAGTGCTACTGTAACCATTTTTTTCCATGTTGAAAAGATTCAATCTTGTGATGACAACCATGGACAAGAACCTCACTGTGCTGTAGGTTATTCAAATGGCCAACAGAAACACAGCCTAAACAGATATGGTCTGAGCAGAATACATGCAGATAGGTTGCAAAATGCTTTAATGCAATGAGGAGATTTGTACAGTATCTTAGCCACATACATCATGCAGTTATCAAGGCAGTTCAGTCTGCTCTTCTTACTATGAGGTCTTCTAATCTGAACAAGTAGCAAGAACAAATACAAAAACCTGATGTTCCTTCTAGACCCGCTTTGCTCCTACGTGCCTCTCACAGAACTGAGCAGCAACAGTTTATTCCTCTCACTAAATAACAATAAATCAACAGGAGAAGATGACATTCACCCCAGAAACTCAAATGCTTAATACCTTAGCCTCCAGGTGGGCACAGTGCCTGTTTAACACGCTCTACAAAAGAGTTACAGAAGGTAGAAATCTGCCGTATATATGCAAAGCAGAGAAGTCTGGTTTTACATAGAGCTGGCTGCGATTGCAAGAAATAGATTTAAAGACAACAAAGATGTACAGAACTCCAATTACACACAGAAAAAAATAACTCAAGGAGCTGCATCATCTGTTCAGGCACAGCTGGGATTAATAATCATGCTCTGGGGACTAGTTGATGCCTTTTGTCTTTGTAGTTATGGTTCTGGGGAATGTTAATACTTCATGCTTGCATAGATAGAAATTCATATGCATTTGGCCTTGCTGTCGCTGGAGTGTTGAAAACAGAGGATCCAAAATGTTTAACAGAAGTTTAGGTCTAGGTTTCCTGGTTTAACTCAGCTACTAGTTTAAACTGACATGATATGACCGTATGATCATGTGAAAAATCTATAGAAGTAATTACAATAAAAAATAATGAAGGCTCTCGGCATTCTCCTGGATCACTTCGCTGTCTGTTGGCACAGCATAGCAGGTTATAAAAAGTGCAAAACTGGGCAATACGTGTGTCCTTGATCTCTCCCTTACAAACTGTACCTGTTTCCCAGAAATGATAAATGGAAAATCTTATCTATCAAAGAGTGAAATAAAATTAAATGGAGCTTGCCAGCTTAGAGAAAATCAGAGTGAAGTTATGTAAGAGAAAAACAAGGTGCTTTACTGGCAGGAGCAAAATACCATTTTCTTAAAGTCAAGTTCATTTAATCAAAATAGCCACAATATTGCATCTCACCATTTTTTTTACATATTTATGTGATATCTCCCAACAATACCAAAGCTCTCTAGATGGCAATGAAACGAAAGTTTGAGAATGTCACGCAGACACTTCCCTCTATACACCGCCTATCTTTCCACCACAGGGGAATTGCTCTTCTTATATGTTAAATTGCTGTGGTGAGGTGGGTCCCACAAACCGAAGTTAAATAAGCCCACAGGTTGATTCAGACAGTGCTTAAGGCTTCTCTTCTGTTTAATCAGGCATTTGTGTCTTGTTGATTCCACTCACACCCAGCACTGAGTTTCAGTATCCTTTCAAAAGAGAAACCTTTTGAATAATAATAATCAAGAAAGGCGGGACAGTGGGGAAGAACGAAACATCCATTAGTCAAGAGCAGGGTGCTCTTTATTTTTCATTTTACTTCTCTTTTTATTTTCTCTTCTGGGCAATGACCAGCAGCTCCAATATTAGCTAAAGCAAAGGTATAGAAATCGAACGTGATCTTACGTGAGTAGGAACTATGTATGTTCTTTTTATTTCCCTGAATGGTATTCACCGTAGACTCAATAGTAATTTGCATTATCTTCATCTCTGAGCTCACATTTTTCTTAACATACCAGACAAAGATTTACACCTTACAGATTTAACCCAGAGGATATTCCTTAGTATTACATCCTAATGCCTAGACAGCTCGACGGGCTTCTCACTATTGCAAGCTTGTCTTTATTATCTATGTAGCATGAACTGCATGAGAATCAATACTCTTTAACTCAGGATCCAGTTATCCAACGTCACTGATTAATTCTTCAGAAACATGACCTATATTCTTTGACTTCAATTTTTATTTCTGGCATTTTGTGGGAGCTGTCTTGATTCCTTTTTCATTTTTCTCAATGCAACTTCTGCTTTATTTTCCACAGGGAAATTAGTTTTCTACTCAATCTTTCATGCAGGCAAAGAATAAATCTGTAATGTTTCGCCACAGATTGAGTAGACGGCTATTTGTGGAAACTGCTTTTATTGTACGTGGGATTCAGCAGCAGAACGCTGTTGCTGTTACAGCAACAATATAGGAGGAAAAAAACACTTTCAGAGGCGTGGAGTTAGAAGAGGTATAAATCAATACCACATATATTCCTGTCCCCCTGTCTTCCTGCTGTCAAGTTAATATCCCATGAAGTCTTTTGGTTCATTTCATAGTTCAAACTCCAAACTGGGTACATTGCATTGATTTAAATCAGTTTAAAAGATTGCTGGGTGTGACATGTTTAGTAGAACTGGCAAGAAAACACATTCAGTTAAAACACTACCCGTGTTTCAAATATTCATCTCAAGCTTTATGAGAACATTTTCTTTTTAAATTTACACCTAAATAGTAGAATGGAGGAAATTTATATATATATATATTTTGCAATTACCAGGTTATATACACACAATTAAATATTTGGTTAAAAAAAAAAAAACTATACTGAGTATTTGAAGAACATATTTTTCTTTCCAAAGAAGGAATTATGATCTCTGAATACTGTTATTATAAAGCACATCCTCAGTGAAAACAGTGAGCTATTTCTTTAAAATCTGAATAATGAACAAAATCTAGCATGGATTTTTAATATACTGGAATAATAAGTCCACAGTTGTCTTCCACTTTTTTTCTTCCCCAAAGGGAAATGTCCCCAATGATTTCTGAGGTCCACACGCTTCCCTATACGTGAGTCAGCAATCTGGTGCAGAGTGGCAAATGCCACGTGCAGTGAAGACTCTCCCAGCACTAAGATTTAATATTTATACTTGTTAAATGTCATGATGATGGTTAATTCTTTAAAATCATATAGTTCCCCCCTAAATTGTGCAAACTCTCCAAAGATTTCAGTTGACTCATCCAAAGATAGAGATTTCATGCATGTTTTCTTTTTTTTGTTGTTATAAGTGCATTTCCAACAATCATAGAATTTTTTGAGACTGAAGGGACCCTTAAAGTCCATCTTGTTCCACCACCCTGCAATGAACAGGGATATCTACAGCTCCATCAGTTTGCTCAGAGCCCCATCCAACCTGACCTTGGGTGTCTCCAGGGATGGGGCACCCACCACCTCTCTGGGCAACCTGTGACTCAGCATCCTTATCGTAAAAATTTTTCCTTATACACAATCTAAATCTTCCCTCTTTGAGTTTCAAACCATTTCCCCTTGTCCTTATCTGTATGTCTCATTTATCATACTCAAAGTGTTTGAGGTCTTCAGCATATAAAGGTTTGTTTGTTTCTCTGTTGTTGTTCCTTTGTAAGTTGAATACTAAGAGTATGGTTGTTAGCTAAAAATGCATGCCTGCTGCCTACAAGACTTCACCTTGGAGGATTATTAGAAATTAAGGGGATAAGATTAGTGTGTTAACATTTCTAAATCTTTCTTTGATACCACTGATCAATGTGACCTACGCTCAGCTTTCTTCAATATTTGCATTTTTAAGTCCTGTCAAGAACATAAAGGACAAGCTGATTGCGTCTAGAAATGAAAATCCATGTGTGTGTTCTGAATCCATCAATCCACACCTGCTGCTCACTCTTAATGACCGAGCAATTCTGTTTCCCTGCCAGAGGATACAACTATCAACGGTTATCTCCCAAGTAATACGCCTCATCTGCAGCAAATTTCTTCAATTATCTTTTTATTTCTATTGCTAGCATCTACATGTTCATCATTCTTAATAATAGCCTGGGAAGAAAGAGGTAACTCAAAAGAATGGGAAAACAGAAAACATACATACAAAATATTGTCAGAAGTGTGATTTCAGTGTTCTGCTTTCTACAGCATGGTTTTCCCAGTTCTACCACATGTTGACCCTTAGCAAAAATTTAGCCTTGCTGTTTCCATATCAACCCCAATTAATGCACCAGGGAGTCCAGTGCTGAAGCACAGATGCACTGCAGGAAGGGAAACCTGCTGAGGGAGGGGGAACATAGAATCATTAATGTTAGAAAAGACCTCTAAGATCACTGAGCCCAGCCCATCTCCACCATGCCTACTGCCACATCTCCACAGATCTTGAACACATCCAGTGATGGCACTCCACCATCGCTCTGGGCAGCCCATTCCAATGGAGAGTGAGTGCTTGAGCCCAGATAACAATTCATTTACCAACTGCTGAAAATTAGACGTTTTCTGTAGATTTTTTGCACATTCTGTTCCTCACAGTGCAGCTCGTCAAGAGGCTTCTTTTTGGTTCATCAAATCATATATGAATTTACACTTGAATTTTACTAAGAGCTGACCATGCTGGACCTGTAACCATATACTAGAGGTAATTACAGGTGTGGGTTTGTCACATCAGCCAGTACTTAAAGCCATCGCTCCTTCTACTTTTCTACCTATTTGCCAAACAAGAAACAAATTTAAAAGGACACTGCAGAGTACAAGTTGTTCTTTTCACATCAGTGTAAAAGATAAAAAATACAACATAGCAAGAAGCTAACGTAATGCAATGCTCCCAGGTGAAAGATAACATACTTGACTGTAAAATCTGAGAACAATTGAATTATACTGATAAATAAGCACACAGCAGTTTGCAACCCTCAATAAATTCCACCTGCAAATAAGAAATCCAATTCAGTATTTTATCATTATTCTGAGACACAGATCAAAAACGTTCAGGTTGAGACTTTATATACCGACATCCCCTGGGGAAAAGAATCTGGCTGAGGGAAGGAGGAAAAGGATCAGAGATTATCCTAAAAGTAATCCCAGAGATTAACCAAAAAATTTAAGAAATTTTAATGGCACAGACGAAGACAGAAAAATCACTGTTCCCTGTTGCCTGGATGGCTTCCACATCATACAGTCATTGCAAGATTAATGTTTTCACCTAGTAATAATTAAGGTGCCAAATAATAGAGGACTCATTGCATAGCCTGTCAGACAATGAAAACAAACATTGAGGAAAAAAAAAGGCGTCTTAAACTGCAGAGAGAGATCCATTTGATTGAATGAGTCAGATAACAAACAATTAGAGTTATGCCACCAACAAAAAACACCCAAACCAAGAGAAAAGAGGATGACTCAGTATCTAAAACAACTTCCATTTACTGTGGCAAGGAAAAGTCTTTCTCAGAAGATGATCTATTATGTATTTTTCTCTTGCATATTCCTGTGAAACACATAGAAAGACTGTTCTTAAAGATAAAAGACAATATAAGCACGTGGCCTGGTTTGTAATCCAGTTTGTGTGTTCGCGTGAATTTTCCTTTGAGAATAGAGAAATCCCTCTTCTCTCACCATCATTTTCTAATTTTAGGAGACAGCAGGTTCGTTTAACAATGACTTACAGATAGGACTCTTATTTCAAGCCCAATAAAATGAACAGCATAGGTTTAAGTGAGCATCCCATCTGATGTGCGGGTGAAACAGTATTGCAAAATATCATTAGAAAAGGAAAAAAAAAGTGAGTGCATTGAGGATATTTTGAACTTATAGTGATGTACGTAACTATTTTGAATTTACTAGGCTTTACAGAGATGGGATTGTTAGTTAAAGTTCCTTTGTATTTCTTACACAACTTAGTCTAGCCAGTAAGATCTTAAACAGTTATTGAATATGCAAGTAAATGACATCAGCCCCAATAGGCTATTCGGCAGGAATAAACTCATTGCAAATTTCAGGGTATTTTCTTGGTCTTGGAACTTAGATTTACTTTCTGTCTTGCACAACAGATACAAAAAACACTGAAAGGAAGGAATAGAGGGAACTCTCCTTCTCATTTAAAAGGAATTGACTAAAATGGCTTCCTTAGGGAAACCCAGACTTCAAAAATAATTATGAGAAGGTGGGAGGTGAATAATAGAGTTCTTTTCTTTCACCTAAACATTGATTTTTTTTTCAAAGGTGACAGATCAATTTGATTTATTTTTTAGAGGCATTTTTTAAACTGGTTTTAAAGCCATTGTTCTTGAGGAAAGTCCTGTCAAACCTCATTTAATCAGGTTTCTTGTTTTCTGTGGGCCTTTATTCCCCTCTGGATTTTGATGAGTAAGGCTAAAAGGCAAATATGATACAAAGGACTTCTGGCAAACGACGTTAATGGGGAGCTTTCTGTTTCATTTAGAATCACAGAATCATTTGAGCCGGAACGGACCCTTGAAGGTCATCTGGTCCAACTCCCCTGCAATGAGCAGGGACACCTACAGCTCGATCAAGACGCTTTCTCCAGGAACTGACTGCAGCTGAATTTCAGCTTATGCTGAAGGAGGAACAGATTAACCACGTTACACCCAAGTGCTGTTCCATCTCCTGTAGACTCCATCACATGCTATTAAGGGATTAAAGAGGTACTAGAGAAAGAAGCATCAAGTTTTCCATCTGTCAGAAACAGCAATAAAGCAAAGACTCGGTGAAAAAGGAAGGTTATAGAAGTGATTAGCTATAGTTATCTAGCTGCCAAATAAGTGTATAACATAACATTGGTAGAGCTTTAGCACAGAGACGAACACTTCAGAAATACAATGGTCTGTTTTGACCCCATCTAACTTTAGATACCTACCTGTGTTGTATGTAGCCACTCTGTCAATGAAGTGAGAGAAGCAACCCTGAAGGAAGATGAAAACCTTTAGCATCCATCTCTTCTCATTAACTATAGCAAATGCAAGGCAACAGGGTCCATAAATAAAGCATCCTGGCAAAATGCCTAATTAGATTGAATTCACCTGAGTGGAGATCTCAGGGTCTAGGGAGCTGTCTGAAGTGTGAAATTGCATTATTCTCCATTCCAACCTCTCCCAGTTCTTCCTTCTCCTCCAAATACTTCTTTCTGCTTGCAATATTCCATCTTCCATTCTTCCCTTTTTCTCTGCTTTCACCATTTTCCTTTTGGTTCTTTATCATTCTCCTTATTTTTTCTCAAAATATGCTCGTACTCATACAATAAGGAAATTCTAAATCTGAAAAATATCGGGTAGAAATGGGAGCACATTATCTCCTGCATTATAACTCTCCCTCTATCCTATAACATTTATACTGATATTAGAAGCTACTCAGGAGCACTGTCTGCTCCTCTTAGTGGAATGTCAAGAACACTAGGTACCTCTGAATCCTTAGGGAGAAACATAATAAAAGCAGTTAACAGAGCTAAGGGAGCAGGTCAGCCAACTTCCTTCTCCTTTCATCTTGGTGAGCTGGAAGGTTCACATCAGTACAGATTTGAAGGCAGATGACTGACAGCACTACTTCCATGTGGCAAAAAGTCTGCAAATAAACTATGGAGCAGGTGTTCAGTGGAATTAAGTGATTCAGAGTAATTTACAGCAGCAGAAGCATCAATTTGAGAACTGCTAAAATGTAAGTTCTGAAACATCATACTTTATTATATTTTCACCTAGGAAATGTCAGCTGTTTTATTGGTTTTAACATCACATCGGATGCACCTCTGAATTGACAAAGTACACCATTTGCATTTCTAATAAGTGTGAACTACTAACCTCAGACAGCTTTGTTTCTGCTTCATTTGTGAATTCCATGAAACATAGAGACGTATTTTTGGTTGTGATTCAGTTCCTAATCAGTTTCTTAAGCAATTACTAAACAATTTTTCAATGTCTTGAACCAAGTGTTAGTGGTTAAGAGATCACGTTTGTTTTGCTTTAGCTTTTGTTCTGGTAACAACCATTTTTCACTCAGAAGCAGAATAGTAAAGCTGATTTGCAAGCTAACAACCTGGCTTGCTTTGCTAGATAACAGAAGGGACCTTCCCACTCCCAAACAAAAATGTTGGCAATAAAATCATTAACTGGCTAAGCAGTCAATGAAGGGATTCTGAAATCAAATAGAACACCTTACTGTAGACCTTAGATCTTCAACAAATGAAAAGATCATGTCCTGTTGGTAAAAGAAAATGAAGATTTATTAACGTGGATGACCTAAAGGCATTTAATGTAAAGTAAAAAGTACCCCCTAAACCCCCCAAAAATGATTTTTTAAAAACAGATTTTGATGTCTAACCAAAAAAAAACCACCAAAATGTCACAAAGTTGACTTTGGAGCTCCGTGAACATTACGCTGTATGTAGAACACTGTATGTTGCATTACAATTCAGAGCTCTCTCCAATCTCTAAAGCCTTTTTCAGCCATGGCCCATTACTTTGCCATATTGCGTAATGTTGTCATGCATCAATTGGGCCTCATTATTAATATTCCATTGAACACTCTCTATATAATTACCCATCCAACCCACAGTTATTTGGAGGTGTCTTCAGGGTGAGGAATATGTTCCCCTTTGGCATTTTACAGCACTGTTGTGAGCTATTTTTGAGCTGGGTATGGGAAAGGTGTTGGAGTGCTATTGAGAGAAAAGCTTAGGTGGGTGAAATGAACTTAGTGTGGGTGGCAGGTCGACATAGCAACTAATATAAAATCTTGCCAATGACAACAAGTGGGCAGAATCTCATTTTTTTTTTAATGCTCGCTGGATAGACTGTAGTGAATTTAAAACTAACCAAGCTGTTACTTCCTTTCATAACATAAAGGAAGGGTGCCACCTAATGAGCACTAACAGTAATTCCTGCCATAATACAACCTTTTTCTGCCTTACAGGAGCATACTTCATTTATTACATGACAGTTTGTTTCAGTCTGCTCAGTTGACATGGGCCCTACAGCTGTTGATGGTGTTATGAGGTGGCTCTTGGGAGAGCACATAAAGATGCTGCCTGTGTGCTTTTAAATGCCATTTGTGTCTATCTTTTTTCTCCTTCTATCTCTGTGGGTAATGTGAGCATGCTTTTGTTGTCTCCCTTGTATCAATTTTAGCCAGCTTCACATTCAAACATACTCAGAAGGATATTACTGTAATAAAGAAAACCACAATGACCATTGTAGGAACGTATACAGGTATACATCCTTGCTATTTCCACTCCACAAAACAACTCTTACTACAGGTATGATTTTTTTTTGGTGTAAATCACCTTCCAAATAAAAGAAGCATACAGAGCTCTTAGCGCAATGAAGACATCTCTCCTCTACTCATGGATCAGCAGATTCTCTCGTATGAGACATATATCATAGAATGATAGAATGGCTTAGGTTGGAAGGGACATTAAAGAATACCTAGTCCCAACCCCCTGCTGTGAGTTGGTTGCCATCCACCAGGACAGGCTGCCCAGGGCCTCATCCAACCTGTACTGGAGCACCTCCAGGGATGGGGCACTCACAGCTTCTTTGGGCAGTAGTGCCAGGGTGTCACTGCCCTCTGAGTAAATAATTTCTTCTCAACGTCTAACCAAAATTTCCCCTCTGTTAGTTAAAACCATTTCCCTTGTCCTGTCACTATCAGATCATGTACAACATCAGTCCCCCTCCTGCTTGTAAGCTCCTTTCAAGTACTGTAAGGCTGCAATGAAGTCTCTCTGGAGCCTTCTTCTCCAAGCTAAACAAACCCAACTCCCTCAGCCTTTCTTCATAGCAGAGGTACTCCAGCCCTTTCTAGAACTCTCCGCAATGTGTTGCAGAGGAAAGGTTATTGCAAACTGACATCCTTACATCATTCATCATTCAGCATCCTCTTCTGTGTGCCATGAATTTTTGGATATGGAAAGTGTTTCTGCAAAGAAAAGGCGGAAATATGTTTCCTTAATTGGGATGTATAGAAAAAGAAATGAGAAGATAAACTGCAACAAATAAAATATAAACAAGTTCTTTGTAAGGAGTTTCTGAAAGTACTAGAGGTCACAAATAACAATTTTATGCATGATTCTAGCCTTAAATGTATCAAAAATGTACAAGGGATAACTCCTACTTTTCTTCTTCTCTTTTTTTAATAACAAATTCTTCTGAAAATGAATCTAATTTATCCTATGCACTTACGAAAAGGTGACTGATTTGTTGCCAGGACAAATGTTGCTTTTTCATCTAGTAATGCAACATTACTGACTTCTAGAATATTTCTCACCTCCTGTCCACGTTCTGAAGCACCCAGGGCTCTCAGATCAAAACCACAACAGCTGTAGAAAGTTTAATGCAGTTTGAAGAAAACCAGCTGTCATACTTAGGCAGTGGCATGTAGTTAAAAGTGAGGTCATTCCATAGCCTCTCACTTAAATCTATCTAAATTAAATTCTCTGCAGGATCAAATGTTAATTTAGGAAGTGATTTTAATTTCAACAGTGCTGCGATCAAGTGACCTCTGAAAGTATGAGTTAATAGTCCCTACTGCTGCAGACAGTGTTCCTCTTTTTTCTTTGTTTCTGCCAATAAAACTGAAAATACTACTGTTCTTCTTGCCTCTCCTGGGATCTTGATACCAATGTATGTGGCCAGCACTGTGTCACAGAAAGAACTCCATTTGGAAAAAGTAGTTGCATTCTTATATTGAGTTTTAAATGAAAGATTCTTCAGACGTTTCACTCAGGACCAGTGCAGAAAAAGTTACTCAGGCCTGCCATCACTGGATCACAGAATCATAGAACCATTAAGGCTGGAAAAAACCTCTCAGATCAAGTCCAACCCCCACCCAACCCACCATGCCCACTGTCCACGTCCTGGACCTCCACGGTTCTTGAACACCTCCAGGGACAGTAGCTCCACCACTCCCTGGGCAGCCTATGCCAGCGTCTCACCACTCTTTTGGAGAAGGAATGTTTCTTAATATCCAACTTGAAATGAGGGCTCAGAACTTTGCTCTTTCAGTCTGTATAAAATGCATCTACAGTTCTATCACTCACAGCCCCAAGCACATTTTTAATTTTTTTGTTAATCTTACAACAAAACCTCTCAATAGATGTTTCAATTAGGAACTAATCAGATTCATTGATTGTCAAGTCAATACAATCCACAAGAAGTCTGAAGACTCATATTGGGAATCAAAGTGTTTACAGATGTAGGCTGAACCTGGAGAAGTGAGTGATGATGTCGGTTCTGGTCTTGGCTGGCATAGATATTTTCCTTTCTGTTAACTGGTGTGGTGCTGTGTTTTGGAAGTAGGATGAGAATAATGTTGTTAACGCAAAGTTTTTGCTGAGCAGTACTTACAATAGGTCAAGAACTTTAGGTTCCTTGTGTTGCCCTGCCAATAAGAGGGTACAGTCCCAAGACAGCTGACCCAAACTGGCCAGAGGGATGTCTCATTCTGTATGGTATCATGTGGAACAAAACAACTGGAGGGGGTTAGCAATAGGGTCTGCCACTGCTTGGGGAATGGCTGAGCATGGGTCAGTGCATGGTGAGTAATTGTGCTGTGCCTCAATCATTTTATGTATTCTTTTATTATTATTATTATTATCATTATTATTTTCCCTTCCTTTTCTGTTCTGTTAAGCTGTCTTCATGTCAACCCACAAAAACCTTTTACCTTTTTCCAGTTCTCTCCCCTAACCCACAGTGGGAGGACTGAGCAAATGGCTGTGTGGTGCTGAGCTGCCTGTGGGGTTAAACCACAGCACTGCTGCCGGATGGAAAATTGTACCCAGCTCTCAGCTACACTACAGTAATAACAGGGATGATGTAGTTGACAGTTGCTGAAAGCTGTTTGTTCTTCTCCACTGTTTCTACTTTTATTATCATATTTGGTTGTTTGCAGTTCCATCTTCAGCAGCGCTCAGCCATAAACCAGGAACTTGATCAGGATAATACATCTTTTCCTGTATGTATTTTCTTTGTGTTAACTGTGTATCTCCATATGAGAGAAGCAAATACTCATTACATTGGAAACTTTTCTCTTCCCATAAAATATTAAACCTGATCAATCCAACAAGGCATACTGCATACCAATTCTACAAGTCAGGCAGCGATGAATGAGCAATCATTTCTGTTCTCATAAAGTTTTTATTCCACCTTTAGTTCTATGATATTTAAAGTAATTTGTTAGAAGAAATCAAGCCCTTTGGGCCACACCAAAGCTTGAAGTCCCTGAAAATGGTGTCTGTGAAGGCTTATTAAGTTGTGATACTGTGCTGAGACACTGCCACAACATACATGATGCAGGAAACATCTCAGATTTGGTTCCCCAGAAGCTTTCAGAGCTTAAATTTAGTGTAGCACTGGCACAAGTTGCCCAGAGGGGTGGTGGATGCCCCATCTTGGAGACACTCAAGATCAGACTGGACAGGGCTCTGATCATAGAGCTGTGGGTATCCTGTTCATTGCGGGGGAGTTGGACTAGATGGCCTTTACCAGTCCCTTCCACTCAAATTGGTTGTATGATTCTAGGAAATCCTGGCAATCTAATCTAAAGCCACTGGCTGTTACTGTGACAATAGGGAGTTTTCCTTCTTCAGTGTATTGCTGCTCTACTTTCTCAGCCTTGATAGATTAGTCTAGATACACCAGGAAGGGTTTTGCCCCTTACAGCAGATATTGAAATTCCCTCAGAAAATGACCCCAAACTTCTAGAATACTAGATGCTGTGGTACTGTGGTATTGTGACACTGTTTTCCCTTGACCTACTGCTGCTTTAAAAGCATCATACTTGTCTGGAGATATTCAAGACCTGCCTGGATGCCTACCTGTGCAACCTGGTCTAGGGAGCCTGCTTTGGCAGGGAGTTTGGACTAGATGATCTCTGGAGGTCCCTTCCAACCCCTACAATTCTGTGATTCTGTGATTCTGTCCTTTTTCAGAAAGAGAGGAACAGAAAAATGTGCTATTATTGTTATATCATTCACATGTATATAAAATATTCAGTGTCATAAGAATAATGATGCTTTTTTTTCTTTAAAAAAACAGAAGTCACTCAAAATCAATATTTTGGCTTTTTTACCAGAAATGTACAAGACTGAAGTACTATTATTTTTTTTTTCTTTCTGCCAGACATCTTCAACTTAATACAGAACTTACATCAATTGTTTTGTTCAATTAAAATACATTTTAAAATATGTATAATGCAATTATTAGTCTTTACTTTGTGGTAGAGCATACCAGTATCAGTACATTACAGGAATATACAATGAGAGATATACCTTTTTGAATGCACTGCTAATGAAATCTGATTAGCAAAGCAAAATAAGCTCGATAGCAAAATAAGCTCAATTACAAGATATAAGATAATTACTATTACTGATTTTTCTTCAGGAATATGAAATAAACTGATAATTTGCAAGTACCTGGGACACATTGTCCATATTATTTACTTACTGTACAGTGGAACTGTGAAGGTTTTTATTTTATGCCATTGGGCTTTAACAGAAAAATAAAGTGAAAATGGGTTTGGGAACATGAAAATAACACGTTAAGGTTTTTTTGATTTTTCAGTGGCTTTGGTTAGTAACAACATAAAATATTATTTGAAAGGAAAAAGGGAGAGAAAAAATAACAGATAAGACCAATAGTTATCTGTTTATAGTAGTGCTCTGCTATACATAAACTTTTTGAATTAAACACTGATAGGTTTTACAATATAACACTATGTTTTCTATATAGGGCTAAGCCACAATAATGGGGAAATTTGACCTCAGAATACCGAGATACAGTAGATACTGTCAGATTTCTGAAGCAGAATTGTATTCAGTGTGATTCAAACATGGAGAAAAGAAGAATCTGAGAATTATCTATTACTGCATCTGCATGTTCTTTCCTAATATTGTTGCTCTCATCAAGCCTACAAAGGAGAAAACAATTTTTTCTTTTGCAAGGAAAACAAATCTACTTCCTTCTCCTTCTTCATAGTAGAATCTCTTAATATCAGATTTTTCTACTTTCTTTCACACTGTAAATTTAGAAATAATGTAAGTAGATAATCTCCTGAGAGGAACTTCTTGTTGTTTTTGTTGTTGTTGCTGTGTTCCCCTTCAGTATTAGAGAAATTACAGCTCCAACCTGTAAGATATATATTGCAATTATGTCTCAAGCTTAAGTCAGAATTAGTGGTTCTTTATGCTAGCTTTCCTTCAGTGCTATGAAAACTGAGATTGTGGCTGAAGATTAATGTCTGAACAAACTAACTAAAATTGTATTTGTTCAGGAGTACACTAAAAATTGAAAAGAATTCTTTTCCTGTAAATGCCATGACACAATTTAGGTAGGAGAACTTATGTTTTCAGTGATATTGATTACTTACAGGAACCTGAAATAAATCAGTATTTACTAATGTGCAAAATGTTTGTGATACCATTCTCTGGGACCTTACTGTTTATAAACATATATATATGTGGATAGATAGAATGATGGCTAGATGATAGTAGGCATACTTCAATTTTTGCAGATCAAATGAGAATAGTTTACAGTATAAGTAACATGAAGAGTCAAGATTTATCCTTCTTTGGATTTTTAGATGATGTCATCAGATGCAACCCTATCTGTCTTGTTACAAAAGCTTCAAATAAATATTGAATTAATATCTGAGTCAGTTGCTAGGCAGATAATGTGAATGAACTTTATTTGTATACACACAGGAGTTAATACCCTTTTTTTAATGTACCACATTATTTTGCCTACCAGTTTCAAATATTAATGTTTAACATATTGGATGGTCATGTTTACCATAAAATTGAATATGGTTGGTTGTTCACTGATTTTTCTTTCAATATAAAATTGTATCTACATAATGCATTTTATGCTAATAGTATTTCTACATGACTTCACCTTCATTGAAACAAATCCTTTGATGTTAAATGATAACAGTATCTCTTAGAGTTATGATACTCAAAATGATAACAACTCCAGTAACAAACAATTTTCTGTCTAACACCTGTGTAAGTGTCTGTCATGGTTTTATGATTTTTATTATTGGTATTCCACATCATAACATCATATAGTGCATTGGGAGTTAAAGAGTTAATGCTCCAGTTCTGTGGGCTGCTGAATTTCTGGGTACCTGGCTCTCAGAAGAGAACTCCATACCCCAGAGGACTTTGTGTTCCCGTTCCCCACCCAGAGGGAAAAACTTCATGCAAGTCCCGAGATTTCCTCTTTTGCTAGTCATCTCAGCAGTGGAGGTTCCCCAGCCGTCTCACCTTCAGCTTTAGTGTAAGGCCTTCAGTTTCCGACACTCTACCTTTCTTTATTTGATTTATTAGCTCAATTCCAATTATATTGCATTATATTGTGTTATTTTACATTTAGATATCTTATTTAGTAAATTAGTTTCCCTCCTCAGATCACTGCCGCTGTTTTGTCTTTAGGCCCATCTCCCTACCCTCTCCCTTCTCCCCCTTCCCCTTTCCTGGGGTGTGGGCCCGTGGGTCCCCTGCCCCATTAGTCACAGAACCGGGCCTAACTGGCCCATAAATTGTTGACACATGCTATGCAAAAACGTACAGCAATATACTCATGGCAAAAAAAGTAAGAAATGCGTACAAATGCACTGAATAAATAATAAGATAAATGCATCTATGTCACAGCTTCTGGATGTAACAGAGATTCTTTTCCAACCCAAATGCAAAACTAATGTTTGACATAAATTCCCTTCCTTGTGAAAAGTGACTCACCCAAAAATGGCTGAGGAAACAAATGAGACAGGGCAGAGGATAAATCCTCAGAAATAGATGCCAACAGGAGCCTGCCTGTTCTGTGAATCAGTACTATCTCGCTGGAAGCATACACTGTAAGATCTGCCAGCATGTTCATCCATATCAGGACAATTTGAGGAGTGTGCTGCCCTGCTCACATTGGCTTCCCACAGACGTGAAGGACGCACAGCATGTGGAATGGGTCCCTGAGAGGCAGGTACACAGAACAATACATGCGCTTCACGCTGAAGGCAGTCAGAAGGGTTGCCAAGACTGACTCTTGTTATGGCCAGCCAGTTCTAAAAGGAGGAGGTGTTTCTATCTGCATTCCTGCTGTGTGTAAGTCACAGCAGCTACATCACCCTGGACTGTTTCTCCATTCCTCAATCTATTGTGATGTCACCAACATTATAGGGAGGTTCATAGGAAGATCAGTGAGATTTATCAGTTCTGTTCCTTTCTGATTTTGTTTTCATACAAGTCACAAAACTGATGACCATCCTGAAGCCAGTGCACATATGACTATCTCTTTAAGTGGCAAAATAAGAGAGCTACAACAGCAAAGCAAACTTTCTTTGGAGTTTTACCAGTTTTACCTCTGTCTCCTGTTGTGGTATAAAATTTTCATTTCAAAGGCTTTGGCTCTCTCAGCCACTTTGTAGCCAATGGTGCCCATTCCAATGATGCCTAGTGTAGCTCCAGAAACCTCAGCACCCAGCCAGTTGGCAGGGAAATACTCAGTTTCAGGGGATATTGCCATTTGATGGCCTTGGAAGAAAAAAAAAAAAAGAAAGAAAGAATGTCATGTAAAGAATTGAACAATTCCTGGCATCTGGTTACTTTTTGTCATAGAACAACACAGAAGCAGAGAAACAGTAACATAATGCTGTTATATTTCTGGACAAGATCTGAATAGTGATGCACTAGCAGTGCAATTTCTTACATTGATTTCTTTCTTAGGATACAAGCATACCCAGACCCTCTTTGGAAGACAAGGCAAGGGCAAAGAAGCAACCTCACTTTGAGGTACACCACCAGAGCTGTTCATTGTCTTTTTCTGTCTGCAGTACAAATAGATTATTGCCCCATTAAAATGCAACCCTGCAACACAGCTTTCTACTCATGGTGATTCATCAACAGGGCTAATGTAAGTGACAGTGCTACAGATATCACCTGTGCTGTAGATGCTGAATAGTGCACCTGATGTAATACAGGTTAGGTTGTAGTGTCATCAAGGCTTTCAGTAAGGCCAGAGTATGTCTGCAAGATGGTGGGGAAACATACCACAACTGGCAGAGAACAGAAACACAAAAAAAGGATGGAAAGATTTCTTAACAGTTTGTTCAAAATGACTCAGATTTATGTCATATAGGCAAAGACAGGCATTAGGGCTCCTTGCAAACATCTCTTTTTATTAGAACTTGAAAAACAAGACTGCAGTGGACAAGTAGAATGAGCGAGTGGCTACAAGCTGAAGGAGAAGAACCCTCAAGACCTTAAGGCTATCTGGGAAAAGAAATGTACCTACCTTGCTGATATATCTGTTGGGAAACTGAATGCACTACGTACAAGTTATTACCAGTGTAACAGATTTATCTTTTTCCTCATCCCTCTTTTTCCTTCTGTATTTCTGCTTTTAAGCCCTCCTTTGCATCAACACACACTTTCTAATTGCATGTTTTGAAGAGTGAGTTTCTCTATAAAAAGTCTGAAAGCGTTTCAGTTATTACCTTCCACAAGTCTCCTGGAAGATGCCAGCATCAAAGCCATCCCCAAGTCTGCAGTGTCAGTGGAAACAATAAATGGAGTGTTAGACACTTTCACACCATAGCTAGAGAGGAGATTCAGATCCAAGTGATCTATTCCTGCTCCAGAGCTTGCAACTATCTTCAGGTTAGGCAGGCTCTGCAGCAGCTCTTCATTAATAACTGGTTTGTGATACCACACATAAATTGCTCTGATCTTGTTGCCAAGAAATTTCTTGTTTTCAAGATATTCTTTCATGGTGATGAGACAAAAACGTTCCTTTAAAAATTCAGCATGGTCTTCATATACTCCATGCTTCCCTCCAATACAGTCAATTAGCACACAAGGCAGTTCCTGATCCTCCATGTCCTACAAAAGCAATGAGAAACCAAAATGACATCTCCTAAAGTGACCCACTGCAATTTTTTTTTTTAATAGGAATTTATTGGCTCAATTTCATGCTCTTTTCTCACTTGAGGATAGATTTTGTCAAATATATTTGCTCTCATGAGTAGAACATGTGTGTTCTCCACCCATTATTCAGAAGGATGTCGAATTTTTATATCATGTGATAATAAGAATATATTATTGTTTTTAGCATACCAGCTGTGCTAACACTCAAACAAAAGAACAACTAGATGTTACTCCTGTTCAGAGGTTAGCCTGTTAGAGGCCAAAGTCCTCATAATTCCAGAATGTGGCCACAGCAGTCTGTCTTTTAGTCCTCAAGTTCTGCCTTTGGTCACCATCTGTGCAACCACATACAAGCATGAATGACATTATCTCAGGAAAGGTCTTGTTCAATAGCATAACTATAATTTGTCAGCTATGAACTTTGGAGTTATAAAATTACTTTCTCAACATAAGGTTACCCTTTTTGTTCCTGTCTTCTTCAGTATCCTGACATACTGCACTCAGCTGACTCTGGAAACAAACAAGCCTATGTGTTGCCTCTGAGTAAGACAAGAGGTAAGGTGTTGCCTCTCAGCTGCCTGGCAAGCACAGTCCTGACATCAGAAGTACAGAAAAGTTAAGCATGAGACGCCTCCAATACCAGCTGGCAAGACTGCTTTGCTGGCTAAGAACAAGCAGCAATACCCACCCCAGGACTGCTGGAAAGCGAGTACCACTCTCTTGCCCTGGCTGCTTGAAACAAGCGCACACCTTCTCCCCCACCCCCTCCTCTCCCCTCCCCCACCAGATCCCCAGCCACTGAAGCACGGTTTTAACGGACGGTTTTGCAGATCTAGGGTGGACTGAGACGTGTAAAAAGCCCTCTCAGAAGGCATTTGTGGAAGGGATTGGAGACGAGAGCGCGCCTGAGAAACAGCCGGTCCTGCGGGCCTCTGCCCGGCCCTCCATTGTACCCTGAGCAAGGCGCCCGGCTCTCACTACTGGCACAGGAGCTGACGGAGCCACCACCCCCGACCCTGCTCACCTCCGCGCTGCTCGCCAGCAGTGCCGGGAGGCGAGCCGGCACTCCAGGCTGTGCAGAAGGAGGAGGAAGTGGAGAAGGAAGTGAAGGAGGAGGAGGAGGAGGAGGAGAAAGAGGAGAGGGGGGAGGAGCTGTTACCGGGAACGTGCCAGCGGCCGCGACTGGTGTGTTCACGTCGTGAAGGTTGTACCTTGTCCACCTCGCTTTGTGGGAGAAGGAATAACATGGCTTAATGAATTGTTTTATCTAGATAAATATTTTAAAGTGTGGTCTGATTCTGTACCATTAAGACCTTCAAAATAACTAAGATTTTGCCTTAATGCCATGCTCACTGTTTTTGGTTTTGTTGTTTTTTTTGTTGTTGTTTATTTTCCCATTCTCCCTTTGAATATCAGGTATGGTCCGATCTCTCTGGTGCTGCATCCACTTGAGTTAACGTGGCATGAAGAACTATCTGATCAGCAGACACTAGTGGCAGATCTTGCTGCATACATGAAGAATATCCCCAGTAACCCTCTGAGATCTAAGCAACTCGAGCAGGCTAAAAGTGGTCATTCGCTGCCACTGTTATCCCAGTTACAGACAGTCCTTTGTCTGTCCCAGATGAGAACTATGGTAAAGACTGCCTGACAAGGATACTTGCACCCAGAATTCAGTTTATGGAGGCTACTGAGTGCTGTTTCAGTAGTTTGCTTACTAAGCACATGCTGAGGTGATTCCTCCTGCTGTGTAGGTGGAGAGCAAAACACTCAAGGAAGGATCTGACCTGTGTGGTAGGAGCAACTCAGGAGCCAGAAAACTGCCTGAGTCCACGGATCTCTTTTCCTTCCAAGCCAAGCACTTGTGAACTACTGTACCTGTCCTGAGCACTGCAATACTTCGCAATTGTACAACTGCATACAATTCTATTTCCTCAAGTTCTACCAAACTCATTTTGATATGCTGAACATTTGGGCAATCAAGTTCAATGTGAGATCCTCTCTAAAATAACTAAGAAAAGATAAAGTGTAATAAACTGTTGTAATACAAAATTATACATAACCATAATTTTTTATCCTGCTGATGACTTTTGAGTATCATTTATTGACATGGATTTCAAATTCACGTGGTTAGACTTTAAACCAAAAATTCACAAACTAGCTAGATGGATTTAAAACATATTAACTAGATTTCTAGTGTAAGTTCAGTTTATTTGATCTTTCTTTAAAAGAAAGCAATAAACACTTCATGCTTACACATTTCGTGTTTCACATCAACCACTTGTAAGTTTGCTGATAAGACATAATGAGTGATCTTTTAACTTACTGCTTATGTAACAATGCCTGAGATCAAAGGGTCACTGTAAAGTAGAAGACAAGAGACATTATAGCAACTAATTTTCTACCACATTTTAGTACTGAATGTCAAAAAATCCAACAAACAAAAACTTTCAAAGGTCAATATAATAGTTATCCCACTTACAT
The DNA here is from genome assembly GCA_024606505.1 of Aquila spilogaster. Classification (NCBI taxonomy): domain Eukaryota; kingdom Metazoa; phylum Chordata; class Aves; order Accipitriformes; family Accipitridae; genus Aquila; species Aquila spilogaster. Next base: position 30,554 of record JANHGO010000406.1, read on the forward strand.
ATCAAATCAACAGATTTGGATTAAGAGAATGTAAATACATTAGACAAAGAATAAGCAATCAAATATTCAAAGCAATATTGTTCTTCTTTAAGTAAGAATCAAGGACACATACATCAAACATCAAGAAAATGAGCTTGGTTGTGTGACTAGATGTGGACAGAATCAGACAGCTTCAAAGTTGTTTTGTGTAACTTCAGCAGATTTTCAAATTTGTTTCAGGAGCTGATATTAAATATAGCAAAATATGTGACAGAAGGGGTCAGGAAGCCACTTACATTCTGAATGACTGAAGAGCTGCTTGAATTGCCAGAATGTCATGAAGAGCACTGTATGGGCAGCAGACAAACAGCAGCTTGAGATATGTGCAAATTGTTGCAGATGAGAGTGTTGCACTAGTCCACTATAATATTTTAAGTACCTTGTCTTAAGCTGTATTAGAAAAAGAAGTATTGCTATATGCTGTTATTTTATTATTGTTGAAAGAGATCTATTGTACTGGCATTTTGAAATATTGCATCAGCTTAGGAGACTTTAACTTAACGTAATACATTTCCTAGCTGGGATGTTTATCCTGGTTTAAGCATGAAATTGGATAAGGATATATGTTCCTTGTATGTTTAAAGTAGTGTTATATGTGACCAGGATTCATAGGGAAAAAAAGAGAAAAAAGAAAAACAACACAAAGAAAAAACAACCACCACCACCACCACCAAAAAAAAAAAACAGAACCAGGAGGTCTATATTCTCATGAGTTTACTTTTCAGGCAAGGCCAACCCAAGCAATGCATTTGTTTTCACTGATTGGAAGTCATCATGAAGCACTACCACTAACCTGCCCACTTGATTTAGGTAAGGCCTGCATCCCACTAGACTCTTGTAGCAGCAATCTATGCTAGATCATATATAGTTTGCCTGTCAAAATGTTCCAAACAAATCTGAACTAAGAGAATAAACTATCACATTTTGCATTACGTCTGCTGCATTTTTTTATCCTTTTTTTAGAGATTGTAAAACTGATGGTATTACGTCTTCCAAGTACAATCTAAGTAGAATAAGAGGTGGGAAACAGCACAGAAAGATTTCCTTAACTGTACATAAGATAATTTGAAACTATTCGATAAATATTTTGATTGAGGAAAGGTAGAAAATGAAGGAATATTTCTTGTGGTGTAATTTGAAAATAAGAGGTAGTTACTTCCCGAAGACATTTTTACGAAGCTGCACTTCAAGTCATGATTTCCAGTTTGTAAGGCAATGTCAAGTAGTTAGGTGCTGTATTTGAATCAGACCCATCCTTCCAAGTTGACAGTTGCCTAGGACTCTGTCTGAAGCACTGCGCTGGCAAGGAACACTTCTCTAAAAGGTCAGCTCAGACTCCTAAATATCTGCAGCAGTGGAAGTAAAACCAAGCAAATGGCAAGTGCATTCTGTTGTTTTAGGTGCTAGTGAAATGACTTAACTGATTCTGTTTGCTGCTTCTTTTTCACATCTGGAGAAAAGTTTGTATGTGCAAACTCTCGCCTGTTATCTCTAGTTTGTGGATATTCATCTAATAAATGGTATTTTTTTTCATCTGTTATTATAGACACTGGTAGCTTTGATTTCAGCTTTGTAATGTATCACTTTGCCTTTTATTATGAAAGGATAGACTTATATTTGTCAAGATAATACTGGTGACAATCAAAGGCATACTGGGTGCCTGTACCTCAGGGATTAGGAAGTCTTTTGTAAAAGATACATGGGACAGTCTTAAAATTCTTGTCAGCAAAATTGCTGCTCCTTAAAAGCTGCAGTACTTTGTTTCCCCATGCCACCAGAGCTGTTATACACAGGTTGATCCAAAACCTATGTATGCTAACATCCACTGTTTGCTCTCCATAAACATTCAGGTGCCATTTTTTCTGCATGGAGGAATTCAATTCCTCACTTTTGCTTCATACACACTTCCATGTCAGACATCATTTTGTCAGACTGCCCCTCTGCTGCCATCTGTCACACGGCAACAAAATATTATGGAATATTGGCAGGAATGTTCAGCCTCTAGTGCTGTACCATCGACATCTGCCTCTGACATGGTGGGTCAACATAGTAAAATAGGCATTACTTTCAGAGCAGCCTTTGTACTTAAAGCTGGTGGAAGGAAGTGTCTATTGGCGAGAACAAGTGACAGCCTGCTATAAGAAACAAGAGGTGGAAATGACTCTGTAAAGATTTATAAGACTACAGACAAAATCCTAGCTGCACTTACGGGCAATTTTGCTACGAATTTTATTAATGAGTAATCACGCTGATCATAAAACCATACTAAATAATAGAATGCATAGCAGTGCTACTTTGAGTTGTGCATTTGTAGTTTATTTACATTTTAAGACAACAGAGAGTACGTAAGTTTTACTGAGGTGGATGAACATTCTTCTATTTAAAGAGATACTTTTCCTGTGGAATTTGAAATAATTAATTGTATTAGAAGTGCTGTTTCTAGTGTGGTAAAGCCATGGCATATTGCTTTTTTACTGTGATAACTTCAGTCTTAGAAACAATTTGTCAAGGTGCTGTATTTCGTCTTTGTAGTACTGATGCTCCCCATTATATCTTGCTTCAAATATAGTTATTCTTGCAGAAGCAGCGACACAAAGGAAATCTTACTGACTTGGGCTTTAGTGGTGTTTGTTTTTTCACAAACATTTTTTGTGTTCCCGCTAAGTTACAGAATGGTGCTGGAGTCTTACAAGCATTCTTCCACATATTTTGTGCTAAGTTGAAAATATTAAGGGTAGACTTGTTTAATAAGTTTGGTATTGCAAACATGGCAGCATGTCCATCTTGGAGACTGTTTTTTGTTAGTGCTGTTGCTTGCAACTAGTATTTTAAACTGTCAGCTCAGATCATCTGTTTTGAATAAATGATTTTGAGTATGTTTCTGAAAATTAATTTTTGCCTCAGCATTTTAGGTCTCAGGTGCTACTTTAAAAGGAGACTTCCATATAGAAAGTCAGTAATATCTCTAGCAGGTAGCTTGCGCTGTTTGTTTTGATATCTAATATAATGGTAACAAAGTGAACTATGTAGTCTAAACAGACATTTTCTTTAGGACTTGTATACATTTTTTTTAAATACTGATGTAAAATTGCTATTTTCCCCTTTGCATTAACTGTTTCCCTTAGTCTGGCATACTATTTTCAAAGTTTTCTACGAGTAGTACAGAATGGTGAGACATTTTTTCTTGTCTCATGACTACATGGTAGCACCTTTAAAATGATTAGTCTTGGTGACAAAGAAGATCTGTCATCCAGGAAAGCTCACTTTTGAATATATTTTTAATAAAATATAACTACATAAAAATAAAAATAACTATAAAATGATCTGTTATATCTTGTGAAGTCCTGTTTCTCACACTAGTAGGCAAATTAAAACATCATTTCTATGGAGCCTTTCAGAAACTGCAAATGAGTTGGCAATCAGAAGTTACTTCTCCCAGAGCCTCCTAAAGCCTGCGTCCATAGCTGAAAGTGAAGAGTAGTTTGTTCCTCCACAAGGAAATTAAAATTTCAAAGGTCTCATTACATGTGAGACTCGGCCAGAGCTCTCCCTGCCCGTTTTGAACTCGTGTCTCTTAATGGGGAAAAAAAAAAAAAAAAAAAGAGTAAAAGCATTCAGAGCTGATTGAGGAAAGGAAAAGAACAAAAATGTTCAGAGCTCCTTTTGCACTTCAGCTAGGGAGCACTTCACTAGGCATGGGAAGACCATTAAGAGCTGCTAATATGTTTTCAACTGCTTCCTCTGTTATCATGCGGGTAGTCTTGTCTGTTTTAATGCCAAGGTGAGGTGTTATAATGACATTCTTCAATTTTAATAATGGATGGTCTCTAGAAGAAAAAAAAAAGTTGTAACATACTGTCATTTATCCAAATGAGAGTCTTGTTTACGCTTTCACACTGTATCTAACTATAATTTAATATAACTTTACAAATCCCACTTACATCTGCAGACTCTAATCACCTATGTTCAAATAATTCTGGATGTTCAAAGAATGTGTTAAGTATTTACACTATGCTTTTTTGCCCAAGACCAGAAACAGATTTTTGCCACAAGCAGCAATTTGTGCTACATCAGAATAGAGGATTAAACACTCCCAGCATATTAACACTACACAATGGTCTTAGCTGTAGTTATGCAACTCAGGTAATGGACAGCAATGTCCTGGGCCCCTAGGTCCCCAAACCCCAAAAGCCAGCTGCTACAGTTATCTCCCCAGGGAACCATTCTGGAAAATGTGCCTGTAGCCTCTGGGCCCAGGAGATGTGCAGTGCTTCAGCTTAGTACTGGAGAACCAAGCCTGTGGGGAGGGAAAATTTGGGACAATACAGCAGGTCTAAGAAGGGGTGATTCAATCAGCTTCCACGCATTCGATACGTTGCACCTCTAGATAAAACAGTGAGTGAAGCACTTGTGTAGCTTCAAAGGGTGATTCTGTGGAGTTGTCTAATACTGCCCTCAGGCAAAAGCCACCTCATGCTGTCTCCTGGTGCCCCTTCCGCCTGTTATCCGTTCCAACGTCTGGGCGGCCTCCCTTTCTTATTCACAGCAGTTTTACACAAACACGCAGCCCAGGAGCAGTAAGAGATGCATCTCCAGACCCTAGTGGCTGAGTGCCTGACAGGCCTCACACAGTGCTTCTGAGGAACAGGAACAAATGAGGTGGTGACCTCGGCAGCGGCTCAGGGTAGGTGACATCCAAAGCTGCGGCTCTGATAACACCAGTGCACAGAGCTATCACCAACGCCTCTTGGTCCACCACTGCACCTAGGTTGGAATAAGAGTAGTAACTGCGAGCGCTATTTTCAGGTGACAGTCTGAGACATGAAAGAGGGTGGAAAAGGAGCGAGAGGAATCTCTTTTGCCACGCCTGCTCTGTTTTCAGCACGTGCACCAGCTCCACAAAAGGAGCTGGGTCATATTTGCTAGTCAGGCCAGCAAACTTTTCCAAATGCTACCTCGGCTGATGCCAATGAGGGTAGCTGAGGGTTTCATCAATTCCATCTCTCTTTTCCCAATCGGCTGGTATGCCTGAGGTGTCAGGCTCACCACCACCATCACAAAGTCTGCCTGGCAGAGCAAATCGTCTATCTGTTCACAGTAAATGGCACCAACAGCTTGCTCTTCCTGCTCTTTCCTGATGGGGAAACAAAGGATTACACTGCATTTCAGAGCGTCAGTCATGAAAATATTGTCTTCCGTGATGCCACTGGTATACAAACTAAATATCCCATTAATGGAGCAAACAGGTGGCAGATTAGGATGTGTTTAGTGTCAGCTGGCTGGGTGGGCCCTGCCTCTGGAAGGTAGCAAGGCCTGCCTGCCTCTCAGCTTCTGCAGTGCAGGGTCCATTGGCTTGTTTTCAAGTCTGCAAGTGGATGGAAGCTAAGCACAGGAGTGGATGTCAGCACACCGTCCGCACTCCAGGATCCCTGTGGGAAAGGTGCACCTCGCAGGATACAGTAATCACTCAAACTGGAGTAGTCAGATTCGCCAGAATTCATCCATGGGTCCTCTGAGAATGCTCATCCCATTGACATAATCTAGCAAACTTGTCATTTTGCAATGAATGGAATCAGCAAGTCAGTTCTTTGGTAATTTTGGATGGTTCCTCTCAGTCCACTGCAGGACTTTCTAAGTGTGGGTTCTTGGGTGTCTCCAAGTAAATAAAGCACGTAGCAACACCAAAAGCTACCAAATTAGAATGAGATTTCTAGTTCAAATTTTTCACAGTGAAAAAGGATAGTTGCCATTTCTGTTTTCTTTGCCTGGACTTTGGGAACTAAAGAAGCAATGATAGGAGACTGTGTGTGCAATTTTTTGCTCCTGATTGCAAGAGAATGACTTTGAATTATCTCATCTCTAATCTAGATATAAAGAAAGAAATCACACTAGGAAAATAAGCTCAGTGTCACTTTGGCCCGTGTGTCTCTAATGCGTGCGTTTTGTTGTTTTCATTCAGTGTCCGGGTCAACGGTGATTGAGTAAGGAACAGGTTAGAATTACAGCCAGTGTTGCAACATGCAGAGTGCATCTTGCTTCAGCACACAAGCCAGAAATGTAAATGTACTTTAAAACAATCCTTTTTTTTTTCACTTCTGTTGCAACATGTGTTGCTATTTCATGACAGCACTCTTAAGTGTGCATTAAAGACTAAAAAATACTGAACAGAGGGAGATAGTGAAGACCAGCAAAAAAAAAAAAAAAAAAAAAAAAAATTTGTGCTTTATTATTTTTCTCTCTGTGGTTTATAAAGGTAAAGTCTGAAGGACTTCGTTATAAGTTCTGCAGAAGGAAGGATTGGTCTGGTATTCTTTTAACATTTCTCTCTGTATTCCTGACATAATTACATAATTTCTTGGAAAGGAAATACTGACTGTGTGAAAGGCGGTTTCTGCTGTAATGAGGGTCTTTACCTCCGTGTTCTGTTGTGGTACAAAATCTTCATTTCAAACGCTTTGGCTCTCAGAGCAATCTTATACCCAATGCTGCCCATGCCAATGATCCCCAGAGTAGCTCCAGTAACTTCAGCTCCAAGAAAATCAGCTTCATAGTACTCCGTACCCGGGGAAACAGCAACATGATAGCCTACAAAAATAAAAAATAATAATAAAAAAAATCCAATATGATAAATGAATGAGGTCCAGCACAGACGAACATGGCAAAAGAATCCACGCTCAGAGTGCTACTACAACACACATGTTGAACAGGTACAAACACACAGTTCCAAACAGCAGTGTTGTCTGTAATATCCTAGGTGATTTCCCAGTCTATCATATTTCCCTGACACGTGTGATGCTTCCCATTTATTCTTACTGTACTATAAAAAGGCTTTTAATATAATCTCCCCTAAAAATCATTTTAACAAATTAGACACATGAGAATATTGACCTGTTCTGCATCAGTAATCAAAATCACTACTGCCAGTAGCACTGCAGAGGCTGGAAAAGCCACATTTAGCATAACACAACATGTTGGTGTTCCTATTGAGAATAAGAATAGGTTTCCTGTTCATCCGTGCCACTCTTCTTTGAGAAGGAAGTGCGACTTCTTTAAAAATCACTACTCAACTATTTCCGTAGATAATCTGTTAAACCTACCAAATTTTGGGTAGGCACACAAACAGAAAATAAACTTGTATGCACAGCGAGACAAAGATTATTAGCCAGCTAGCATGGAGAGCGGCTTCTGATGTTTCTGTCTTCTGATATTGACAGCTCTTTTAAAACACAAGCAGAATATTGTGAAAGTAACAAAAAATGCCTCAGGTCATACCAGAGGACAGCTATTAGAAACGCCACCGGAGGACAGTCTCTCCTCTCTGAGTATCTGTGAATCCTCTGGTACCGGCAGCAAATCAATGGCAAGTAAATGTTATAGGACAAATCCCAATGATCTTCCCCGGAAGCTGGAGGCATTCTAATCAAGCCAAGGATAGGTTAATCTGGGGAAGTGGCAAGAAAAAAAATTGAAAATTTTGGAAGAAACTAGAAGGGATGCTACTAGCAGAAACGGGAGCAACCTGCCTTGTTGATCTCTGATGCACCTTAAATTCCTCAGTTCCAGCTTCTAAGACCAAGCTCTGTCCATAAAGCACTGCTATATTTGAATATAACGTGTTGCTCAAGTATCTTCAACCTGGGCTGGTGACCTGTGAAAAATAAACTCTTATGATTTTATTTATACCTGGTTGAAATATGAGCGTTTATGTAAAGCGTAACAATTTTGATGTTTATGATATGAAAGATATAACAAAATACAAAATATTTGATTTTCCAGCCCAACGTAGTTAGCTCGTCACATTTTATTACGCTATGGATGTCTCCAGAAAAAAGTCAAACTAATGGTAAATCTTGCATAATTTCTAGAAGACTTCTAGAAGATACACACAAAAAATGGTCAGATATTCCCTCCTACTAGTCTCCTAGCAGATGCCAGCAGCAAAGCCATCCCGGTATCTGCTGTGCTACTGGAAACAGCACGTGGAGCATTAGCCATTTTCACACCAAAGCTAGCTACAAGTTTCAGAACCAGATGATCCATTCCCACTCCTGAATCTGCAATCACTTTCAAGTTTGGCAGGCTCTGGAGGAGGTCTTGGTCAATGACTGGTTTGTGCCACCACAGATAGACTGCTTGGACCTTTTTACTCAGATTCTCTTTGTTTTCAAGAAATGCTTTCGTAGTGATGAGGCCGAAATGCTTCTTCAGGAACTTCACATGGTCATGCAATATCCCATGTATCCCGCCAGTTTCACTTACCAAAAGCCCAGGCAGTTCTTCTCCCTTCGTGATCTGCAGAAAGGAAAAAGAGACACGGTATCAGAAGGAATACAAATAATTTTTTCCAGACATTTTAAACAATCATCACTGTCATGCTCTTTTTCATGACAACTATGACAAGAGAGCTTATAAACTATATATTTACAAAGGGGAGTAAACAATCCAGGTCAAGAAAGCAACTCTTTGAAGTATACTATCAATTATATATGAAAACAAACAAACAACCAAAAAAAAAAAAAAAGAAAGAAAGAAAGAAAGAAAAGAAAAACAACCCCAAACCCAACAACAACCAAGCAAAACAAACATACAAAATAAACAACAACAAAAAAAACAACCCTAGTCTTCATATAAGGAAGTATGAATGAGTTCTGTCCCTCATAGGCTGTAAGGTCACTGCGCCAGGCTTATAGCATGCAGTTATTTCTGACTGATTACCGAGTTTCAGGCCATAAATGGTCTGGCATTTAACTCTTCTGTCCTATCCCAAAATCACAGATTACTGTGTCTAAGTATTTTAGAAAAATGCTGGAACTAATCTAACTCCTGAAAGTTAAATGGCACGGGTTCGTCATGAGCTTTGTGATACAGGTTAACTTCTCAGTTCTTTATTTTTGCAGCGTCCTGTCCTGAAATGGCACTAGTGACTTTTTAACTGCAGTGCCCTCGCCTGAGGCTGTCAGAAATTAATAACGTAATGGTTGCTTAGACGTGTGTTTTCAAATAAGATCTTCAGCACTCAAAAAGGTGCTTATTTTTCTTCAGAAGTCACTGACCACTTGTTTGTGCTTCCCAGGAAGTCTGTGAATAGACAGCTGCTTCAAAAAAAAAATAGACTATTTATAGTTGCCTTTGGTTTTCCGTGGGAATTTGGTAAAATTCCACGGGAATTTTGCTAGGGGTGAGGAGAGAGAAGGGTGCTGTGCTGTTCAAGGGCTGAAAATACTGGAATTCCCTACAGCAATGCAGACTGTTGTCTTGTTAGTAGTATTTTCACTGTTTCCTTGTGAGTATCTATCTCTTCGTCTACAGTTACTGTGCTAAATATTCATTTTACCATCCCTTCAAGAAGCCTGACTGTACTCCAGGATAATGGAAAGTCTTCACGATTTTATAGAGGTGACAAATACGGTACTGATTTTTTTTCTAACCTTACTGTTTGCTCCTGTGAAAGAAAACATAAGAAAAAGCCTTTGGCTGAAAGTTAGCACTGATCACTAATTCTGCTTTAGGCCGTGCTCTCACCCCTGTGATTTCAGTGGTAGAACTACCATTGTTTCATGCTCGATCGAGAAAAAAATATTTATTTCTGTTTGCATTGAGGAAAATCTTGGGTTTTACTTTGATTTTCAAGGGACTCCCTCAGGAAAATGAGAAATATTTTTTCAATGGCTGACTTCACTTGGATTTAACACGTAAATGAAGCAGAGCAGCAGAGCACTTCTTACAGCAGAAAACCTGTGGACCACAATAATTTCAACAAAGTCTGTTTTCTTGAGTGTTTTGACGTTAAAACAGAATATTGTAATATTGGCTAAAAGTTTCTACAGGGCATTAGCGTTCAATTTGCCTTTAACATATTTGAGAGTTTTACACAGACTGCTCAAGGTACTTGCTTATCATTACTTTACCAGCAAATATTAGGAAAAGCAGGTAACGTCTACGATCAAAAAGGGAGATACTCACCTGGTGGGACATTCTGAGCCCAGGCACACTCAACAGCCGTCAGGCCAGGTGGCAATATCCTGTCAATCCTGTCTGGGCTACCTTTTCCCGTCTTTCAGGTGCCCATCTTGTGCCCCACCCTGCGGGCACAACTTCTGACATTTTGCAATTGCTTATTCCCATGCCCTTAAAAAAAAGAGGTGGTGCTTAAAAAGTGACCAGCTTTGATGGCCTCCAATACTTTCCAAAGCAGCTTCCCGGGGAATCTTCCTAAGTCATTCCCCGAGCAGTCTGAAGCCTACTCTGCCCCTATCCAGAGATGAAGTCTTGCTGGCAATTTGCCTCTTAACATCCAAGATCTTGAATTTGACTACTTCATGATTACTACGGCCAAGATGGCCACCAGGCACCAATTCACCCATGAGATCCTCTCTGTTTACAAGCAACAAATCTCACCTAGTCACCTCCCTTACTTCCTGTACAAAAAAGTTATCATCAAGCTGTTTTAAGAATTACCTGGACCTGTTTGTATCGGCAGTCTGGTATTCCCAGTTAATGTCTGGTAAGCTGAAGTCAACCGTCTAGAAGTATCTCTTAGTTCCTTTAAACAAATTCATTGGCGTCATCATCCTGGTTGGGTGACCTGCAGGAGACTCCTATAATAAGAGCCGCTCTACTTGCTCGTTCCTCTTTCCTAAGCCAGAGGCTCTCAACAGTGTCATCACCAAATGTAAGCTTCATACAGCCCTATCCCTTCCTTATA
>JANHGO010000407.1:0-41297 GCA_024606505.1 Aquila spilogaster
CTTGCCGGGGGCGGGGGTGGGCCGGGGCGGGGCCGCGGGATCGCGGGACCTCGGTGCCGGGGCTCCTCGGCTGCGGGCCGCCGTTCTTTTCTCTTGTTTCCCCGCTCGGTTTCGGCGGTCGCGGGTTCGGATCGGTGGGGAGCGGAACAAAGGCGTCCCGCAGCGGGAGACAAAGCGCTGCGCTGCGGCGGAGGTGGTACACCCGCCCGGACGCGGGATGCTCTTGCCGCCGCGCCGCTCGGTCTCGCGGATCGCCGGCGCTGGGCTATCAAAATAAATGAGGCTGCCGTGTTGTCTGCGGGTTTGTTGGTTTGGGTTGGTTTTGTTTTTCTGACTTCTGTGTCTTTCTGCATCTCCAAGAGGACGGAGGCTCAAGGGTTTGCCATCCCGAAGCCAAAAAGGAACATTTGTTGAAAGGTGTTCCGAGCTGAAAACCTGGAAAAATAATGTGGAGCACTTATCTCGACGCACTTGGCAATGGGTTTGCTCTGGCTAACCTTATATTTCGTTTTAAAAGTGATTTGGTAGTTTCAGAATGACAGGGGGGGTCTGAGCAAAGGGCTCAGAGAGTGCATGAGAAGCCTCCAAACGCGTGGGGCCGGGTGGCCACCACCGTGCAGCCCCTTCTCTGCCTTCATCTCCTCGGTGGGGACATCTGGGCAGCATCCGCGCCGTTTTTTTTCTGTTGAACGTTAAAATTCGTGCTGTTTCGGATGGTTTCCAGGAGTTATACGCTCCACTGATTCAGGACTGGACTATACAAAAGTAGTCACAAGAGTCACACGGAAGAGCGTTTCTGTGTGTGCGCGCGTCCAAGCTGGCACAGGCTGCCCAGAGAAGCTGTGGTGCCCCATCCCTGGAGGCACTCAGGGCCAGATTGGATGGGGCCCTGGGCAGCCTGAGCTGGTGGGGGGCAGCCCTGCCCACGGCATGGGGTTGGAACGAGATGATCTTTGAGGTCGCTTCCAACTCAATCCATTCTGTGATTCTGTACCAGTAAAGTCAGTCAGGAAGGTGAGCCGCAGCATGCGCTGCTGAGGCTTTGCAGGAGGTTTCCAGCAGCCCCCAGTTTAATTGTCATAAAGCATGCGCTTACTTGGAACTTCTAAGTCAGTGCTCCTTTCAAGATGAAAGTTGTTGTCAATTGCCGTTTCTAACAAAATTACTCTGCAGGGTAAATCTATAAGAACTTTGTTAGGAAGCATTCAGCATGGTTACTTAACGTTAAATTACATTTAATCCCACGTGGACCAGAAGGAAGCTCGCTGCCCCTTTCATGAAGGATCTCCTTTGTCTCGTTGCACAAATTGTGCAGGCGTGGGGTGGTGGCAGCGCTCTGCATCCCTGCGGGCAGGCAGCAGGGAAGGCTTCTCGTTCTTAGCAGACCTTGGCCATCCTGCTTTCCTGGCTGTGTTATGGCAAACGGATGAATGCGGTAGCTACAAGTCTTGAGATTTTTTCATGGGTTATTGCAAAATGCTTTTGACCTCTGACAGACCGAGGTCAGGCAGGAGGAAGAAGTGAAGGGACTCATGCAGTAGACGTTCTGTAAGCCCTTTGAAAGCAGACACCCTTTGTATATTTGTCAGCAGGTCTGTGGGGCGAGGTGACCCAGGCTGTCCCCAGAGCCCATACCCTGTGAGCAGAGGGAAGCACAGGCATGCTATAATGGGAGAGAGGGCTGTCACTATGCGGTCACTGAGCTGTCTTTCCCAGGGGCTTCATCCAGAGAGAGGTCTCTGACATTCCAAATGCTGATATTCCAGTGCTGGTTTCCATAATAAATGAAAAATAAACAGAACATGCCATGTAACTACTGACCTTCAGAAAGTAGCATCTATTTTGTTTGTTTCAACAGAGTTAGCTGGTAGCTAGGGTTTTGTGTGCCTGGCCATGGGCACCCCTGAGTTAAACACCTGTCTGCATAGAATGGCTTCATGCTGATGGCAGCATCTTATTTGTGGCTTTGCACGTGCAGGGTAATGTGTCGGTGAGCTGGGACCTCAGGTGTATCAGGAGGATGGCTTGAATAAGGGGAGGTTTGTCAGTGTTTAAAATACAGGGTCAAGCACCCAGCCATCTCATTCTCCACAAAATGCTGTGTAGTGCTGTCAGCTTCTATTGTATTTCAGGCTTATTTTAAAAATGAAACAGGGCCTGTCATTCTCTGAGGCTTTGAGGAAAAATCTCTGAAATATGATCCAAGTGGAACCAGATACGGAGTATGAGCGGTTCTAAAGAGATGTCAACTGCTCTCCGTTCCGTTGTTTGAGGTGTCAAAACCAAAGGACACAGTGTTCAGGCTGGTGTGATTATCTGGTTCCTAATGGATGGAACAAGAAATGAGTGGGAATGGGAATTCTGCAGCGAGGGGGCAGGAGGAGAAGAAATTTAGGTACTTAATTCTGAAAGCTCAGTGTTCGGGAATGTAGGTGTGTTGGTGGGAGTCTTAAAGTCTAAGGAAAATACGGTTTAGATAATAGTGATCTCTAGGCAACTAGAACTTTATAATATGATGTTAACATTCTCTGAAAGTAGCAACAGTTTGTCACCCACCATTAGATGTGAAGTTTGTACAAAACAAACAAATCCAGTACCGTATTAAACTGGAGGACCTTAGTTTTTTTTCTTTTCTCTGATGGATCAGAAGTGGACGTGCTTCTTGTGTCCGGTCCAGACTTGTGAAGGACTTGAGAGGTAGCTCGCAGTAGGATGCTTGCAGCTGATGGGCAGGGGGGAGTACGAGGACGTTCCAACTTCTGTCCATACTTTGTTTTGTACTTTCAAGGAGCTCTTCCCTTGCCCTCGCATTCTGCTCTGAGGGTCTGAGGCCATTTTGGTGGTGCCTTCTAGAGCCGTAGCTCCAGAAGGGGAGGCAGAATTTGACTCTTTGCTTGTTGTTACTCTCGTACGTACTTGCAGAGTGCTGTAGGAAAGGTTGCTTAAGTCTCGGGAGGACTCAGCCATGCTCTGTGGTATGTGTTTCTTTTCTTTCTCTTGGATGTCTTAAAATGCAATGCACAATTCTGAGTTAACTAGCAAGAGATAACATTTTCTTGTACGGCTGCCTCAGAAGGAGGCAGGAAGACAGCTGAGGGAACTGCAGTTAAACATGTGAGTGTTCCTCTAAAGAGTAATTTCTGTCTGTAAGATGAAAAATTGAACAAATAAGAAAGCATTTCTCTTATGAAACCCATTTGATTCTCTTTTGAAGAGGCCTCAGTTTGGCCTTTGCTCAGCAGTCTTGCAGTTTCTTAGAAATTAGCATTTCCTACAGAAGTCCGTTGATGATTTCTAATGCTTTGTGGAAGACTTTTAAATAAAAAATGAGAACATTTGTCTTGAAGGACTACTTAGTACTCGAGTTAAATGTTGATCAGAGTAAAGCTCCAAATGAGGAAAAAATGTAATCTTTAAATTGATTACGTTTCTGATACATGTGAGGGTATTCTGCATGCCCTAGAGATAGAGATGAGCGCATCTGCGGTTTCACTGCTATTGCTTTATTCTTCTCTGAGCAGAATGTGAAAGGGCTGAGGAATGGTAAGAGTAGAAATACAACATCTCCATAGGCAGAACTTGAGTAGTTAAATAGGCGTTAATAACATCCAAAAACGCTTCATTGTTTTTATTATGTGATCCATTCTTTATGGCACACTACTGGTACTGTATACAAAAGTTGATCTTTTTGTCATCTAAACTCAGATTTGTCCACAACTGCCCTATGCTCTGAGTGGGAAGGGCCGGTGGGCCTTGGGAGATGTGCATCTGTTTTCCTCCAGTGAATTTTGAAGGGTCACAGAATCGTAGGGGTTGGAAAGAATCTCTGGAGATCATCTAGTCCAACCCTCAAGTGGGTTCTTAGACATCCCAGTTTAATGTCTGAATTTAGGTGGGAGGCATCTAGGCTGTCATCAGTGTATACCCCATGTGTTCAGCAGTTTCCCCATATATTGCCCAATGAGAAGAATGGCCAGCCAGTCTTGCAAAGCACAGACACTGTAGAGAATGCTGCAGCTCAGATACATTAACTAAAAATATTGTTATCATCAGAACATTGCTGTACAGGTTTAAGTACCGTTCCATGTGTTTAAATCCATTCTAAAAGAAAGAAGACTTGATTAGAACTATCCAGACATTGGGGTCCCATTCAGCCCAGTTTTCCTGCAGAAACCTACACAGTGTGCTGATGAACTCCCAGTCCATCAGATGACTTCAGCCAATACGGCTGTACAGGGTTGTGATTGCAGAATATGTATGCAAGTCTGTGAGGCAGCTGGATGCTTTAAGTAACTCGTCTGCTTTTGAGGGTAATTATTAACTACTCCCTTTGCAATGTTGCTCTTGAGTTAAAGGGAGATTTTGGATGGGAAACAAATTCAGTGAAGTGTATGAGTGCAGAGCAATTGAAATACAAAGAATCTTGCTTTCAAAAATCATTGCTGTTTCGTGAATTTCATGGGCAATGATTGAGAAAACCTTTACCCCTTAAGAAACAGTGTGGAATGCTCCCTATTATTATTTCTTAATGTTACATATTACTGCATTTAGTAGCCCTGCGTGGACCTTGCCAGCCAGGGCACTGCTCACAGGGGCTGAGTGCAAGAACAGGGTGTAGGGGACAGGCTCCACCTGCACTCCCAGGCATGGCGAGCAAAGGACCAGGTCCACAGTGAGGAGCATGAAAATCCAGAGCTGGGTCTGAAAGCAGGGCTCCAGCACATATCTGAGGTCTGCCTTGGGCTGGAGACAGCCACTCCTAGGTTGTAATCATTAGAACTATAGAACATCCAGAGTTGGAAGGGATCCAGAAGGATTGTAGAGTCCAACTCCTGGCTCCATGGAGGACCACCCAAAAGTCAGACCATATGTGTGAGAGTTGTCCAGATGATTCTTGGACTCCAGCAGCTTTGGGCTGTGACCACTGCCCTGGAGAATTTGTTCCATGCCCACTACCCTCTGGTGAAGAAACTTCTCCTGATATCCAGTCTAAGGCATAAGCTCAGCCCTGGGCTGAATTTACATGTGGGTAGTGGTCTTGGTTGACGCAGGGCCAGTGCAGTCCTGCAGTGCCTTCAGGCTCTGGTAAGTGTATCTAGATTCTGCCTGTGCTTTTCCTTGGGTGTTAAACCAACTCTGGTATCTGCAGTCTGAATTAAGAAAACAAAAAGTATTGGTTTCAGCACGTAAAACTGAAATTTGGTAGAAGGTATCAAATAGAGGTTTTTTTTCTTCCTTTTGTTTTTTTTTTTCCTTGTTACATCAGTCTGGTTGTGGGCATTAGTTTGTCTTTAGATGTTTTGAAATAACAAAAACTTGTGTCTGCAGAATCATTGCAGTGATCCAAGGGGACGTACATGTGTCAAGGAAGCTGTGACTACTTGGAATGTTTTGTGTTAGCTTTTAAGACAAAAGATAAGGTTTGATTGTTTGCTTCCCCTTTCTTAGATGTTTTCCCACTTCTGGTCAGTCTAGCTCAAGTCAGTCTTATGAGTGTCCCTGTGAGCCACCTCCCTTCACAAAAAGTATGGGGAGTGTATGTTGTGATTATGTCTCAGCCCTCTCCTCCATTTCCCAGGTCTTTTTTTGCTCTGGGGTCCCTGAGCTGTTGGCTCAAAAAGTAAGTTCCCATTGCTGCTCTTAAAATCAAAATAAAGAAAACGAGTGGGTCAGGAAACTTAATTAAAGTAGAATTAAGGTCAGAAATGTGTGTCTCTAGCTGCGTGTTTGGATATAATTATTTCTGGTGATCTTTAGGAGTTTTCATTCCTTAAGGAAAGGCAATAAATTAAACTTTTATTCTGAGAGTAATTTGCTGATTACTGAAGTGTAGATCCAGCTGCATTTCACTTCAACCTTTCATAAGAGCCAGGGGAAAATCTTCTGCAACTTTCTGGGATTTTTGCTTCTTCGGAGCAGATTCCCCATTCCCTGTCCCAATTTTGAGGGCAAGAAAAGGAGAAATTCGGGACCAGGAACTTTAAACATTTCTAAGTGACTTTATGGAGAAAAAAGTCTATTTGTTTAACGTCTCAAAGGTAATTGAAAGAAATGCCACGCAACTAAAAAATCTGTTTGAGTGCTGTGAAGTATTTCTTTCATTAAAACACCAGTGCTGCTTTGTTAACCTGTGTGCACATGTGTTGCCCGCTTGCATGCGGCACATCAAACACTCACAGAGGTGGATGCAGCTTAAAAGTAAATGCTATTACTTATGAGCAGCGTGTGTGCTAGTGCAGCTGTACTAAAGGCAAACAGGTTTCTGCTACCTGTGTGACAAAGGGGGTGTGTGTGTGCTGGGCATGGGAGGCTGGGCAGCTGCAAAATAACTGGAGCCCGTTGCTTGCAGCTGCGTTTCCAGGCCACTGACAAATGTGGCAAAGCCTCAGAAGTCTGGAAACAGGAAAAAGGAAAATTGTAGGAACTGTACCACCAGCTAAAAATAAAGAGAAATTGCTATCTTTAATCTGGTGAGAAGATTCACCTTGCAGTGATATTTCAAGCACAGTGTTTTAACAGGAAATCCTCTGTTCTGTTGAAGAACTGAAATAAGAGACAGAGATGCTAAATGCTCCTGACATGATCCCCGGGAGATCTGCTGCTAAAAAATGTGTGCTTGACTTTTTCTTGTTTGTTTTTAAACAGATAACTCTCTTACATCAAGTTAACTTTTTAATGGAGTTTACTTTTTCAGATCTGTGAAGCTGTCACCTTTAAATGTAACGTGCACTTTGCAGAATTCCCAAGTACCGTTTAGCAACTGTAAGTGTTTGGGAAGCTCACACAGTGAATGTTGATTTATCTATAACTTCAGGAAGGGATGGTTTTTGTTTATGTAAGAGAGAAAGAATGTGGTAGCTCTCTGTATATGTAAATGTAGCAACCTGCGGGTGTTTAAGCACACATTTGCTCCCTTCCCCATAAGCACAAGTAGGGCAGAGAATGAGCTCTGGCCAGAGTAGGGCTAGGGGTGCTCCAGTCCCCTTGCTCCTGCTTGGGAAAGGCAGCTCAAAGGTCCTGGGCACCGGGTCAAAGCCAAACCTGACTGGTCTGGCACCCATCATCAAGGTTTCCTTCAGTTCGTGTGTTTATTAAAGCTTCTCACAATGACTTCAGCTTCCCATAGTGCAGGAAGCATTCTGTCATGTTTTAATCCTTGCGTTGGCTTGCTTTTTGCCAGCTCTGGGGTGCTCTTTCACCTGGTTCAATTGGCTTTCCAAATATTGACTCAGTCTTCTGAAAATATGGAGTGACATTGCTAATTTTTGCCTTCATACAGTTGATACTAAGACTACATGAAATTCAGTGTTTGTATATTGGTTTTTGTGTATGTGACTGGCTCACTGACTCACAGTATAACCATTTTGAAAAGCTACAGGGGACTCTTGAGGTTATTATTTGGATACAGTTCCGTGGATGGCTGCTATGAATTGCGCATGATACCATAGATGGCTATTATAAACTGTATATATTTGTTTTCTTCAGATGAAGCCAAAGGTACCAGTAATCTGTTCATAACTGTCAATCTTAACGTTACTTGAGGGTTTTCTTTTCAGTAGTTATGAGTGTTTTGTTTTGGTGTTTTTGTGTGTGTGTGTGTGCGTAAGTTCTGGCAGGAAATGATTTTCTGTTTTTGATTTACAGAAGTCAACGCAGAGCCTTTTCATGTCTGACTATTGGTGCTGGAGGCTGGTCCCGTGCAAAGAAACCGGAAGCTGTAACTGTTTTGCAACAGCCAATCAGTCTAATGAGGAGAAAGAAGAAGACACGAACCACCAGGTTGTGGTGTCAGACATCATGCAGCTTGTGCGAGACAAGCAGGAGGTGCCAGAAAGCACAGCAGGTGAGAAAAATGTGGTGTGTTTTGGAAATGGTCCCACTGGCTGCCAGGCTGTACTAAGGGAAGGAGCAATGGCTTTAGGAATTTTAGCATTGGTGTCTCATTGCAAACAGTGAGTATAGGAAAAGGGAACCCACACAAAGCAATTGCCAAGTATTGGCTTGGGGAAGGGTGGTGTCACAACAAAAAGAAATGTCTAGGAGCAGTCAGCAAGGAGTGAAGGCTTTTACTCCGGGGTGCTGATGCTTGTCATAAGAAATTAAAATAATTGCATAAATTAATTGATTAGCAAAAAATAGTCATCCCAGAGAAACCTGACCTACCTTCCTACTGCTTTAAAATCATGCTCTAGAGAAACTGCTCAGAGAAGCAAGAACAAAATAACTCTGCACTTTATCATGCTTTTGTTGCCATGGTCCATAAGCAGGAGAAAAATGTAGTGAGTGCTGGTATGTAGTGACAGGGATTAAGCAGCCATTTTTCCTCTGCCATCTTATCTTACATTTACTCATATAGAAAATTGTTACAGGCCTTTGCCTTGATAGTGATGTAGATATGGACTACAATGCTATAATTTGATAAACTTTTTTGATGGATAGTAACTGTTCTTTATTAATACATATTCCCTTGGTTTTATTAAATTACATATATATATAAAAGCCTTCTAGGTAATTATAAAATATCTGCAGGTATTCATGCAAACCTCTTTAGCTGGAAATATGATCCAAAACCAGAAAGGTGGAGTCGACTGAAATGGAGTTTTGCATTTAATATACAATTATAAGGCAGGATGTGACGCCTTTGCAGTACCAGCAGAGGGGGGGAAAAGAAAGTGGCTCTTTCAGCCTGGATAAGCTAACAATGCTGGTGCAACTACAGAAGAAAGTTACTCGTGTTCTGCTGTAGCTTAGCAGGAAGCAGTTACTAGAGCATTTGTTTTATTCATGTACTAGTGAGGTCTAAGCCAGGGTACATTTCTTTTGAGAGCAACAAAAAAAATGCAAACAAAAAAACAGCAAACAAACTCAGAAATTCCAGGGTTGGTCAGAAATAGACAAAATAAAACTTCTGTGGAAATCATGAGGGTATATCTAGATTACAAGAGGGAAAGACTGAATGGAGAGAAATGTTCTCTGTTTTTGGCTTCTATAAGCCAATGTGAGAGGTCTCAGTCTCTCTTGCAGCCTGATAATACTGTAGTATGGAGAAGATCTTGCCGCTCTTCTAAGTTAAACAATATGTTGCCATTGCTGAGGTTTTAATACCTTTGTTCCCTCTCCAGTAACTCATCTGCTATGCTATTGATACTATATTAATAGCAGTATTTTTACTGCAGTGTTTTCCTAGAAGTTATAATTAAGAGCAGGTCTTCCTTGTGTCTGTGAATTTACACATTTTTGCTTGAGAACATTTTGCATCTTGGAAGACTTAAAAGCCTAGTTCGGGAACTGTAGATGATGAAACATGCAAAACACAGCTTCAAGCAGAGCATAACCAAGATGGAAGCAGGACGATGTCCAACTGAGTTGTGTGTGCTATTGCCTTGTTTCAATTCATGTGTGTAAAAAGTACATCTGTCCCACTCTTCAGAAGAGGTTGGAAAACATGGAGCATGGAGAAATGATGGAGTTGTGAAAGGCAATCATGAGTCTTGAAAAAATAATAATCCAGCACATCTACCATTTCTCAGTGCCTGTTACATAGTTCTGTGTGGTCAGGATTGAACTTCAGGAGCACTGTGCTTGGGCACCTGTTTACATAACATTTTTTGACTGAGGCCTTCCTGCTCTGATGATGGCCTCCTTGTAACCCTTTTTGTTTCCTTGTTTGTTCAGTTTAGATCTGTTTGGAGTAAGGTGTATTTTTCTCCTTAAAACCTCCCCCTAAGCCAATAGGGAAGCAGAGCAAACTTTTGAGACTTTGTGGTGGAAAATTTGCTAGTGTAACATCTTAGGAACCATAATTGCTGTTTCTGTAACAAACAGCAACAAGGGTGCTATGGTCAAAGCTTTACTAAGGTATGAGGATTATCTTGACTGCCTAGGCTTTGAGGAATCAGGGACACGGGTGACTGCTGATTGCAAAGCTTGATGTCTCTTTGGTCCAAACTTAGCTGGGAAGACATACTTAACGAGGTGAAAATATTTTTTAAATATTTTAAATTATAATAGGTGTCTTTTCACCATTTTACACAACTGAGAATTTTTATGTAAGAAATTAAATGGCATCTGAAAAGACAGCTGAGTGAATATGTGATGTGCCACTTCTAACAATTGTAAACATGCTGTATAACAAATCATCAGCTGCTGTATTCACAGGCACTTGAAATGCTCATCTGTTAGATTTACTTGCTCTTGGAAATAAATGAATTTGGTATTATCTCAAAATCATAAATTGTATTGTTTTGCATACATAAGCACTGCAGAGGTCCTTCTGAATGGACTGTTCTATTCCTTGATGTCTACAATTAAAAACTTTAAAAAATCTTAACTAAGAAGTAAGAGATTTAAAATGACATCTTAGAAACGTCATCTACTGACATTTAAGAGCAACAAAGATTAAACCAGTGTGGTTTTGGGGAGAAGACCTCCATTTATGCAGTATATTCAGAAAGTTCCTTGGTTCATGGAGCTGTTTATATTCTTCAAGACTCTATCATGCTCAGTATCTCATTGGAATTTTATTTTAATTGTCAAGGTTGTGTACATTACAACATACCCCAAGTCACTACCTGATGGAAAGCTTTTCAAAGGATTACTTTTAAGCTGGGTTAGTACAGGTGGTGTATGTAGATAATGAGGCTATAAATACCAAGCCAAATACTGTTACTGAGGTTGTTTACATAATTAGCAAAAAAAAAAGTCAAATTAAGATGAAAATTTGTGGGGCAGTCAGGGACTTCTATGTTAGACTTTCATATGCAGCTGCACAAAGATTGTTGTTTTTTTTTCCTTGAGTGACAACATCGTGTTGTAATCTGATTAACATAGGTATGTCTTCTGCAGAATAAAGATGGCATTACAAACATCTGGAGCTGTCCACGCAGATGCTAAATAGCCCATGACCTTTCTTGCCTTTAAATGTAACC
This sequence comes from Aquila spilogaster, assembly GCA_024606505.1. NCBI lineage: Eukaryota > Metazoa > Chordata > Aves > Accipitriformes > Accipitridae > Aquila > Aquila spilogaster. Next base: position 10,929 of record JANHGO010000407.1, read on the forward strand.
AATGGGGAGTCCTTAAGCTGTAATATGCAAGCCACTTAGTGATACATGGTGTAGAGCTGGGAACTTACTGGGATCTTACTGTGGTAGTTTTATGTCCACGTTGAGCTGTCTGTTTGGCACTAGAAGTTAGATATGAGGCGCATGTCCAAGTAAGTTGTAGCATGTGTTATGTGTGCACAGCTAATATTTCTCAGTTTTCAAGGATATTTGCTTACAGCTGAACTCATTTAAGGAAATCTCTTGACAGATCTGTTCCTTTACTGGCCATGCTAGGGCTGCTATCAGCATATGAGCAAATGTTTGTGTATGTTTATTAGCTGAAAGTCCTGTTTTCTACTAAAACTGAATTTGTATCGAAGGAATTTGGCAAATTCACAGGAATTAAACTCCTCAAAATGAGACAGTTTATTCAAATTAGCTTTAAACATGTTTTAACGACATAGAAAGGAGAACATTGGCATGATAAACTTCATCTGTACTGTGTTGCTGATTTAAGTAATAGAGCATGGAAATCTCAGCTTGATTAAAATTGGTTAGAGTCTTGTCAGGATTTTCATCCAAGTCTTAAGCTGTGCAGGTCAACTAACTCCTTAAATTTACATTGCTGTTATCCCCAAGAATTAGAGTAAGATCTTCAAATATGGAATATATTAAAATAAATTCCTGTTCAGCTAGCAGCATTCAGTTCAAGAAGTTAGAGCAGAAAAGCTGTATTAGTGTAAAAAGACACTACCAGCTGGAAAATGAGCTAGAGAGAGGTATTTCAGTAATGTCAGCAATCGCATTCAGAATATGTGTGCGTATATATGTATGTAATTCAATACCACACGTGATGAGTTGTCATAGAATTATCTAGGTTGGAAGAGACTTTCAAGATGAAGTGCAACCATCAACCTGACCTACCGTGTCTTACCACTTAACCATGTCCTTTAGTGCCACATCACCCAGCATTCAGACCCTGTGTCTGACTGCGGTGTCCAAATGCTCTTTGAACTCGGGCACTCGGGGCCGTGCCCAGTGCCCTGTGCAGCTGTTCCATGCCCACCGCGCTGTGGTGCAGAGCCTTTCCCTGACCTGCAGCCGCCTCTTCCCTGACAGCTCCATGCCGTTCCCTCGGGCCCTGTGGCTGTCACAGAGAGCAGAGCTCAGTGCTGCTCCTCCGCTCCCTGTGAGGAGCTGCAGCCGCCGTCAGGCCTCCCCTCAGCTCCTCTGCTCTGCGCTCAGCACACCCAGGGACCCCAGCCACTCCTCACACACCTCGCCATACAGACCCCTCACCATCTTGGTAGCCCTCCTGTTGACACCCTCTGATGGGTTTTATGTTCTTACACTGTGGTGCCTGAACCTGCACCCAGTGCTAGAAGTGAGGCTGCCCCAGTGCAGAGCAGGACAATAGCTTTCCTCACCCAGGTGGCAGTGCCCGGCCTGTTGCACCCCAGGGCATGGTGACAGTCATCAGTGTTTGACCATCACATCAGCCACATGCACTTCCCTGTTTGCAGATAGCATGCCTAGCAGGCCACCTTCGCTTGTTGGCTCAATCCAAAAGGTTATCAAAAAGTAATGATCCTCCTATGCCGGGAATCTCCTAGACTATGTCTAAGTTGATGTGTTCTTGAGTAGTGGCATTTTTGTATTGTGCAGTGAGGTGTGAAATTATTTTCTATCAATATTAAACTAGTAAAAACAAATACAGTTTTCTTGGGTTCCTACACTTTAAAGTTATGTGGCTATATATGCCTTTTTGTTTACGATCTACTTGAAATACATGGCCATTTTATTTAAAGATAAAGCAGCCATTTTTCATTTATTATGGAAATTAATAGCTTTTGCAATGCCTCTGAATGTAATGAAATGTTCTTTTTTGATTTACATCATGCTTCGCTTTTCAGGTATTCTCCATGTGGGAAGAAGTATTAGATGCCTGCTGAAACTAAAGTAGAAAAGCTATGTCAATTCTGTTTAGGCTCTGACTTAAGTACCTTTGTGCTTTTGGTACCTCGTGTGGCTCAAACAAATAGGAAAAGTGCCTAAGCAGAACCATAATTGAAATTCAGCGAGTGTTACATGTCTAACCTGTTTAAGCATTCTGTAAATCCCATTTTGCTGCCTCTGTAGACAGTGGATATCTTTGTAAATCTGCTTGATTGTAATTTCCGCACAAGAAAAAAAAGAATTCTATAATAGAAACTGGCTTATTCTTCTGAAAGGGTAATGCATGACCTGAGACACGTCTTAGAGGTATGACTCCTCTGTTATGAGGAGCAGCCACGTGGTGGCTTAAAGTTCTTCCCGTGCTTCCATAACAGCAGGCAGTGTGCTGGGTTTGGCATGTGGAGTTAAAGTTGTGGATGTAAACACTAGGTCTTGCATGGGTGCAATAGAAACCATCCAAGCTACAAGCTTCATACGCTGTTTTAATGTCTTTCAGCACCACCTGTAAATGTTTATGTAAAAAGTGATGAGTTAGATTGATCAGCTGGCTTCCAGCTGGACCATTTGTCATGGAAATGAATTGCTTTGCCTCCGTTCTAGCAATACACTGACTAGATTGGGGGTTCAGTTGTTCTCTCTGACTCCAAGGAATTACTCAAGGCTGTATGATGCAAATAATTAAATACATACACAGATTTGCTGGACTTAAATTAGCGCACACTCTACTGGTGTTTAAAAAGTCAAACCACTTCTACAAAGGAGAGTGGTTTGATAACAGAAATATTGGAAAATGATGAAATAAACCATGTAAGTTTTTTTTCGAGTATGTTTTTGGATTTTTCTGTGACTACTACAAGTGCTTATGTACAAAAAGTAACATATGTAGAAACCTTCCTGCTGTTGAAAATATTCAGATGTCACGGAGCTCTTTTTTACATTATTCCCTGGCACAGGCTGCAGAGTAGATGCATGCTGATATGATGGGGTTTCTTGGCTGTTGAATATTAGGCTATTTTAGAGTTAAGCTATAACTGGTTAAATGACCAGCTGTCACAGGAAAACTTTTCCTCTAGCTAAAGATACAGTGTTTGTTTTAATGGCTAGAGGCTAAAAAGAATTCATTTAATTTGGACATGCAATTTCAGATACTCAGTGAGCAGCTTTATTTTCTCAGCTCATCCTATCAGATATGTTTAAGCCTATTTGTTGATCATTAGATTCATTAGAAAAACTGTGACTCTTTAAAATTATTTTTGGCGTGTAATTAAACTATTGCCTGTAGTCTTAAAATATCATCTAAAATAATTTTTGAACAGTTTAGTATATTTTCCACTGACAGTTACAAAACATCCTTTCGTATGGAGAGATGAAAATGGAATTGATATTTGCATCTGGAGTTGGTCAATTTAAGCCCACTGCTGTCAGATTGGTGTGACCTCGTTTGCAGAAGCTTATTTGGGGAAATGTACTTTTGCTAATTACTGTGTGTGCGGTAGCCCTGTGTGCTTCCACCCAAGCATCACCTTGGGGCAGAACAAATACAGTGAAAATGATGGATGGATTCTGTTTCCTTTTGGGAAAACAACAGCAGAAAATAAGCTGGGATTAACTGCTGTCAAGGAGACCAGTCTAAAAGGTGAAGCTTCCAGAGAAACTGCATCAGTGTCATTTCTGCTAGAGTTTATGGGAGGTTAGGAATGGTTCTTGAAAAGCTAGGCAGCCTTATCAGCAGCTACAATTTCCAGTAAGGTATGCGGGTACATGCATGAGGTTTTGTATGTGCAGAGAAACTACTGGGGACCTTCTTAGTGATGTCATGGGTTGCAAAAGATCCAATTGAACCATGGCTAGTGGGCTTAGAAGCAGAATCAACTCCCTTAATGCAGCCTGAAAACATCTCCCCCTAACAGTGTATGTGCTGAGGAGAGTTGGTTGTGTTTTGCTTTGTTGTTTTTTTTTCCAGGAGAAGACCTGGAAGTTTCTTTGTCCACATGGGAAGGACTGGGAGTCGGAGTGGGGAAAAAATTCTGCAGAAATGCCCAATTACACATGTTAAAGAAATTGTTTTTCCTTTTTTTCCTCCCTATAATTACTTATTTTGAGGAATACCTCTTGTTTTAAATATATACTCCATCCTTATGTTTTTCATAGAAGTTTGCTGTTCCATTGGCCTAATTCCAGCTCTGAACAGCAGTATGGTATAATGTATGGAGCACTTCATTTCACAGAAGTTGGCTGTGCCTGGCCTTTTCACTGCTATGAAATATATTTTTATGAGAAGGCTATAAATGGGATTCTAGTATCATAATGTGTGCAACCAGTCCTGGACTCCGTGAGCAGGTTATTTTCCTGTTTTTCTTACAACCTGGAGGACTCCAGCAGGGAGCTTTTGTTCGCTGTACTTCAGAAGAGGATACTGCTCAGCAGAGTGCAGGAAAGAGCAGTGCCAGTGCTCACAGAACTTTGTTGGTATTCAGGCATTCAAGTTCAAGGAGATGACCCCCAGTCTCTTAGTAATTCCTGTGGGCAACAGCAAAGTGAGACCTACAGATTCATGGAACATCTCTAGTTGGAAGGTACCCATGGGAATCATCGAGTCCAACTTCTGGCTCCACACAGGAAAACCCAGAATTCAAATCCTGTGTCTGTGAGCACTGTCCAAACACTCCTTGAATTTCAGCAGGCTTGGTGCTGTGACCACTGCCCTCAGTAGAAATATAGATTGTTTTGTCTTTTGCAAGGCCTCAAAGCTTCTTGTGTTCCTGTTAGGGAATTTAGACACCTAGCTCAAACCAGTGGATGCCATTACAGAAGGCCAGTGCTGGGCATCATATGACCAAAATCCTTGGGGGTCTTTGTTCTTAGCTTTTAATAGGTTCACATGTGTGATCATGATGTTTTCAGGAACAGTCTGAGGTCTGATCTGGCTGGTTATCAGTTACTGCTGTTTGCTTTTCTTTTTTTTAATCAGGAAAATTGTTCAAAGAATAGGAAAAACTGATTTAAAGAGCAAAAAAGGGGTATAATAAACTTCACTGCATGAACTTGAAGGTTATTTGCATACTTCTGCTGGCAAAATTCCCATCAATGGTTCTTCTAGCACAGCATATCTAATATTCCTCAAAGATGTAATAAAAATATCTGGTCTCCAGATGGCAATGGTAAGTCACTGCTATTTTTATCCATCTTTTCATTGGGTTTGTTTTCTTGTTGGAGAGGTAATTATAGACCAAGTCCATGTGTAAATCTTTAGTACTTTTCAGCTCAGGTTATCCAAAAGTACAAAAAAAGTATGCAGAGATAGATGCTGTAAGTATTTTCTGCTTCTGAGCCTGGCTCTTTAATCTCTTTAAATACATTGTATCTTGCTCCTTCTTGTCCAGTAGATGTTGCTGTTGAATCACCAACACTGAAAGAGGAGGCATGGTAAATATTGTAGTATTTTTTGCAGACAAAGGAGGTCTAAGTTTACAAAAGATGCAATGTCTGTAGGTTTTTGTTTGTTTGTTTTTTTTCATTTATGTATATCAGCTTTGGAGCCTTGTATGTAAATGACAAGTAAGTGATGTATGTAACAGTGAGTTATACTTTTAATGTCCTGTGCAGCGAAAGTGATTTTCTAGCCTGCATCTCTGTTATGGTGTTACATAATATTTGTATTTTATATTCTCATCCTAAGAAGCCTAAATTATACTGGCCGCGGTGATATCTCTATAGCATGGTACAATTGGCAAATCTGTTCCACATGGTTAGAATTAGCATTCCTGCAGCCTCTTTGGGTTAGTGTTGTTCATTGGAAGCTTAGGGTATTGCCAGGTTGTTGGAGCACCTTTTAGGATGAAAACCCATGAGACGGGGTGTTTTTTGCTTGCTCTTACTGAGGGAGACAAAACAGGGGAAGGGACTTTGGGACATTGATCACTTTGGGACATTAAAAGAGGATAAAGAGGAAAAGATTTAAAGGTAGCACATTTCCTTTAGTAACACCTGTTCAGTAAGATTACGTGTGGAGGAAAAAAAAACAACCAACCAACCAAACAGATTAATTCTGGTCTTCTAACAGAGGTTGAAGTATAGTTTGATATTGAATAGAATGTGTGTGTGAATAAATTACTGAATAAACAAGTAATTGCTCTGTTGAATTTTCTTTTGCAATTATGTGGGAAAACATCTGCAGCTATTGGTTTCCTTGGAAACAAATTCACTGCAAAAGCAAAATGCACTGCACTGAGTCTGTCAATTTTGCTGCATTTGAGAAGAGTTTGATATGTGCACTTGGACATTATTTCTACATTTGTTTCTCAAATGCTGTGTCATGTATGCTGTTCTTACATAAAACACATAATCAAAGGAGATGGGCTTCATGCATTGGATTTTGGACAGAACAACAAGAAAGGTTGGTATTTACAGAAGTAAACATGGACAGTGTATATATATATATTCTATAGCATCTACTTTTCTGCACGCTTGTTTTTAAAGTCTAACTTTTTAAGCTCAATGCTATTGTCTGCAAACTGCTGCAGTCTTAGCTGGGTTTTGGTGATTAGTGAGCTGCTGAAAATAATTGCTAGTGCATTTGCATCATGATACAATTTTGGCAGGACATTGGCTATATTTGTATTTCATTTAATGAATTTAATGTGGGGTACATGTATGTGTTCCCTCAGAAGAGTATTTTTGTTCTGGCTCTGACAGGAGTATGATTTCATGTATTGTGTTAGGATATTTTGGTGGTGCATGTGATGAGCTTAAACAGTTCAAGCCAAAACCAAATCTGTGCAACAGTGTGGTTTGTGTAATTATATCAGGAAGAATTTTAAACTTTTATTTGCACTATTGTATTTTGTGAAAGAGAAGTTATGTTGAACAAGCACTAAATAAAAATTGTTATTGACAGGTATCTTTAACGTAGCTTTATGTGAGTAACTGAGTCAAAGGTATGTGAGATAAAAGTCACATCTGTGACTGTTTTCTGTTAGTAAAATGGTTTTCCAAATATACTGGAAAAGTAACATACTGTACTAAGAAGTCTGTGCTGTACAGAAGAAAAATTTTAACCCATGTTGACAAAACGTTGGCTGTAGCTTGGCAAATGTTACAGAGACATTTGGCAGCGATTCCATTTCTAAAATAGTCTCTAAGATGTCCCATAAAATCAATTTTCTCTGTAGAAGAAGGCAGCTGCCCATGTAAAATCATATATAAACTTAGGCATTATGTCCTTTGCATTTAGGAGTTTACTCATTTGTATTCATCAGTCTCTGTTTCCGAGACCTTGCTGTGTTTTCTCTCTCCCCCAGATAATGTTGCCTATCTTGGCTAAGGTGTATCTTTTTAAAGAAATTTCTCTAGAAATGGCTTGAGGTGAAGTATTCATGGATTTTCTTTTGTTACTATTTGCTTTGGGTGCTCTAAGTTACTAATCTTACAGTAGAATGATTGGTGTGCTCTCTATACAGAGTATGCCTTCTGGAGGACTAGGGAGGTAGAGGGAGCAGGTAGGTGCACTGTCTTTTCCATGAGAAACTAGTCTTTAGTTTTAAATGCAAAGGGCAGGAGGACAAGAAGGAAAAGCGTGGAAGAATTATTTTTATGTCCTCTTTTACTCACGATCTGCCCTGGAAATCCTGTGCTTCACCTCCTTGTTGACTACAAAAAAGCTAGAAAACGACTACAAAAATATTTATTCTGCTGTAAAGCAAGCAGTGCAGTTCCTTGATCAGCGCACTGAAAAGCATGAAAATGGGAAAATCAAAGTTGAGCCATATAATAACTACTAGTACTTTTTCAAAGCCTTTTGTCTGTGCTCTCTTCCCATACCCCTGCTAATTACCAGATGTTTCAATCACTTTTCTGTGTGTGGCAGCAAAGAGAAATTGGGTATTTAGAGAGATGAAATAAGATAACAGTTTTCAGAGGTAATATATAATGCAAAGATCTTGGATAGTTAAACAGTATCTGACTTCTATATTTGATAACATCATTGTAAGCATTATTTGATAGGGTGGTGTTGTTTTTTTCATACATTTCTGTTATTTTTACCCAGGCATTGGGTATTGCCATTGAAGTTACTTGTTGATTTTTACCTTTGTGAAAGTTAATCCTAATAATGGCAGATCCAAATCTTTTAATGACCAAGGATACCAAGGTGACTATTTTATTAATGCATGTTTGTTTCTTCTAAGAGTCAGTCAAGGTCTTGAAGGAAGCTAATGGCTCTTAGAGTGATGCTAATGCAGAACCATCTCCAGGGAGTGAAAATAACTTTTTTCCTTTTGTACGTATTAGTGCTTTCCAGTGCAGGCTGTCTGGCATCCTAGAGTTTCCTCTATATGCTGCCCTTTGCAATCACAGCTTTTAAATAATGCAATTATACAATAATTTGTTCTTTCCTTGACATCTCTTCCAGGCCTAATGTTCTGACAGTAATTGTGTTTAAGCACTGTGTGTTCTGACAAGTATATGACTGTGTTCAATGAAATAGCATGAGGTGCTTTCTCTTATGTGTCTGACAGCCTTGTGTATTTTTCCTTTACTTCCTCAGAAGTTTTTATGTACTTCTGATTTTTTTAATTGTCATATTTTTTTTTTTATGTTATTGTAAGTGACAGCTGACTGGAATTGGATCAAAACTAGCATTATGGATCAGATTGGCATATCTGAGTTGTGCGAGTTTGTCTTAGTATGCATTCAGCTATCAGTGTTTGAGGAAACTCTGATTCTGCACTTAAACCTTGATGTAGTAGCTTGATCTGATGAGTTAAACACAAGTGGTTGAACTGCATTAGAAGTGCATGATATGACTGCACTGAGCCACTGCTGAGGCTCTGTGTTGATGAACTGAAAGCCGAAGGAGCAAGTCATTTTTATCATATTGAAACTGATCTGATAAGAAATCTGGCAGCAAAATTTTGCAGAAAGACAACTTGAGAAATGGTAAGCAAAGGACCTGAAACTTTGTGCTGACATTTGGGCCTGAGATCAGCTAGGCCACTCACAAACTGGACTTTCCTGTGTCCTAGGTGCCTTCCCTGCCTAGTGCACTACTGGCTTTTCTTATAAAGGGAAGAGCTTTCTGTGACTCCAAAGCTCCAATGAATGCTACATTTTTGAAGCTGTGAAAGTGGAAAAAAGGCAGACAAAGTTTCGGATACATCTCATTACTGAAGGAAGTTTAGAATTAAAGTTGACATCCTTCTACTCTGTCCTTTCTCTCTGATATAACTTGTCAGCCTGTTCCTCAAGGGCAAGCACTTTGCATTTATTCTGTGGAATCAAATTGAATGGTCCTGGAAATATCCTACTTTTTTCTTCTGAATACTTTTTAGATTACCGACTGTATGTGAAATTAACAATTATAAGTGACAGCTAAATATCACATCTCATTACAGTCTTTTGCTGAGAACATTTTAAATTAGCCCTGACTCTTGAATGGCAGAGCTAATAAACTTGTACATGCATGGCCAGTTCTTTTGAAATAGTGATTTTATGAAGTAGGGCATGTAGTAAAATTTGGATTTTCTTAATGTTCCAAATCTAAACACACACCAAAAAAAAAAAGCATTTGGAGGATTTTGAACCTCAAAATATTTGAGGTTTAAAAAATATTGGGCAGATTTTCTTCAGAAGAAATTAATTTTGTGACTCCTCACCTGGTATTTACTTTGGAAAGAAAACCAGCATGACAGGAGAGTGTTTTCTGGGTTGATTTCATAGAATCATATAGTCATAGAATCACCAAAGTTCGAGAAGACCTCCAAGATCATCCAGTCCAACCATCCACCTACCACCAGTATTTCCCCACTATACCATGTTCCTTACTACCACACTTAAGCGTTTCTTGAACACCTCCAGGGACGATGAATTCACCTCCTGCCTGGGCAGCCTGTTCCAGCACCTGACTACTCTTCTGCAGAATAAATTTTTCCTAATATCCAATCTGACTCTCCCCTGACACAACTTGAGGCTGTTCCCTCTAGTCCTATCGCTAGTTACATGAGAAAGGATGCTAACCCCTCACCTTGCCACAACTTCCCTTCAGGTCATTGTAGAGAGCAGTAAGGTAAGGTCTCCCCTTCCTCTTCTCCAGACTGAACAATGCCAGTTCCCTCAGCTGCTCCTCATAAGACTTGTGCTCCAGACCCTTCACAGCTCCGTTGCCCTTCTCTGAACACATTTCAGGGCCTCAATGTCTTTCTTGTAGTGAGGGGCCAAAACCCATCACAGTACTCAAGGTGAGACCTCACCAGAGCTGAGTACAGAGAAACAATCACTTCTCTGCTCTTGCTGGCAACACTATTACTGATACAAGCCAGTTTGCCATTGCCCTTCTTGGCCACCTGGGCCCACCACTGGCTGATGTTCAGCCAAGCTTCAGACAACACCCCCAGGTCCTTTTCCTCCACCCAGTCTTCCAGCCACTCTGCCCCAAGCCTGTAGCATCACCTGGGGTTGTTGCGGCCAAAGTGCAGGACCCGGCACTTGGATGTGTTGAACCTCATCCCATTGGCATCAGCTCAGCTATCCAGCCTGTCCAGATCCCTCTGAAGGACATTCCCACCCCCAGGCAGATCAACACTGCATCTCAACTTGGTATCATCTTCAAACTTACTGAGAGTGCTCTCAGAGCCCTCATCCACAACACCAATAAAGATAATGAACAGGACAGGCCCGAATACCAACCCCTGGTTGTTAAAAGCTCGTACGTATCTGAAGAGTTCTTTATCCCATGTTCTTGTATGAATCTTGCCCACACTCATTCTATGAATGCTGGAGGATCATTTTAAGAAGAGAAAGCTTTCAGTATTTTTCCTTCCTGTGTGCATTTTTAGAGCAATGTCTTATACAATGCAAAGTCCTCTGTATTCCTTCAGATTGTGAATCTAGGAACAATTTTGTCCCTGTGGAAGAGTGAGATGTTGCCAGAAACTGAATACTGCCATCTCTGCTTATGAATCCCAGTTTTAAATCCCAGATGCTTTACATAATAAAGCCTAACTGGGCTCATTACCAAGAGAACTCAGTCATTCAGAAAAATAAAAGGAAAATTTCCTTTGCTTCATGGAGGAAGAAGTGGAGCCAAAAGGAGGCTGAAATGCTAAAAATGCATTTTCTACTTGGATCTCTCATATCGACTGTCCTGTTTCCTCTTTTGCTTCCTTTTATTTAAGGCAAGGGTTCAGTGTTGCTTTGGTGCACTGAGTGCATGTGGCAGATCTTTGTAGGACCTGTGAGGATCTGAGACGGGAAAGTGGGTCTCGTCCTGCTCTGCCCGCGTCCAGCTTAGGTAAGTCTGTCTGCATCTGCACTACTTTAGGTGGATGCCTATAGCTTCAATGCTTCCACATTCTGTGCTGTTCCATGACACACTATGTTGGGCCCACGCAGGAAAGAGCATGGCTGGTTTGCCAGTCTGATGCTGAACACATTATGTTGCAGGAAAGCAGTATGGAATGTGAGGCAGGGGATTTACCTGAGTGGGCGTAACTACCTCTATGCTCTGCCTATTTCCTTTGCAAGTGGTGGGACAGGGCACATGCAAAGTGCTGGGGAGAACTGGAAGTGTTTTAATTTCTTGTAGTTGCACTTTATATTCTGCAAACAACATTCCCTTCACTGTAGCTACTGTTAAGCTTTTGGGGGAAACTAAGTTCCTATAGGTTAAAATGGAAGCCCACTTCTAGATTAGTCGTATAAAAAATAGTATAAAAAGTAGGAAACAGAGTTGCTTTGGGTGATCGGTTTTCTGTGGGTGGGAGGGCATTACTGGTGGAATAAAGAAGGGATTTCTGCAGGAGCTTCAGCTATTCAGTGTATTCATAACTGAGCTGGGAATGGAAATGAAGCACAGAAAGACAAAATTTGCTAATGTAAGAAGTTCTTCAACATCATCAAATTCAACACTGATTGCAAACAGATAGAGAATCAATTTGTGATGCTCAATTACCGAGCAGCACAGTGGCTGAAATTAACTGTCCAAAGTCACACGCTCAAAAAAAGCCAACAGTATTCCTGAGTTAGCTGTCACTCTCAGCAGGAGATCTGGGTTCACTGTGGGCAGTTCCCTGCAAACAGTGGCAGCTCAGTCAGCACTCAGCACTGGTCAGAAAGGCAAAGGACAGACTGCAAGGGAAACAGAGAACAACATCATAATCCATGCTGTGCCAGCTTCTTGAGTCCTATGTCTTGTTTTGTTCACTTTCTTTCACTAGAATTAGGCTATGCAAACGTGTGTCAAAGACAGCCAGAAGTATGGAATTGCTTTTGTGCCAATAGGAACTAATTAGTGCAGGAAATTTTCTGTCTGGAAAACAGACAATTGGAAGGGATATAATATCACCTACAGTAGAAGTCTGTGTAGTCATGAATGGCTTCGGAAAGTGAATAGCAAGTGTTTATTTCCTGTGGTGTTTCTTTTTTTTTTTTTTCCACTGCTTCACAAAAGGCAAACTGGGGCACCCAGAAAAATTCCAGGGAGGTGATTTGAACGAAAGCAGTTTTTCATGCTGAATGTTGTTACATTTTGGAATTCATTGACTAATGATAAAGTGGAGATCAAAATGGGGCTGGGCCTCTTCTCCCAGGTAACAGTGATAGGATGAGAGGAAATGGCTTCAAGTTGCACTGAGGAGTTTCAGGTTGGATATTAGGAAAAACTTAGGAAGAGTGGTGAGGCTCTGACACAGACTGCCCAGGGGGGGAGTAGAGTCACTGTCCCTGGAGGTGTTCAAGAAACGTTTGGAAGTTAATATTGAAAGTTATGGACAAATTGTTGTAGCTGTTCACACGATCCCAGAAAGGACTGCTGCTTTTTGTCTGCTGTGTGCAATGTGTAGGAAAGAAGCTTTATCCCAAGTAACACAGCAAAATCCTTTTAAGTATACGAGATGTCAGGAAAAGGTTCTACACCAGAAGGTGGTCAGGCACTGGAACAGGCTGCTCATGGTGGTGGTCAAGGCCCCACTGCCAGAGTTCAAGGAGCATTTGGACAATGCTCTCAGACATATGGTCTGATTTTTGGGTGGTTCTGTGTGGAGTTAGGAGTTGGACTTGATGATCCTTATGGGTCCCTTCCAAGTTGGAGTGTTCTATGATTCTATAACCTTTCTTAAAATAATGGCTAAAATATAAGAGGACATAGCTAAAACCAACAGTTTGAGTACAATACTGGGAAAATGCAGCTGAACATCAAGAAAAAAATGATAGCAATGAGATTTAATAGGCATTGAGATAACCTTGATAAAGGGAAGCATTAAAAGCCTCATGGTTTGAAAGGTGTCAAATAGCCTTTGTAAGAACAGTTAAAACATATTACAAGGAGCGGTACTGGCTCTCAGTCTTGCAGATTTTCTGCATCCCTGGAAGTTCTTTTTATCCCTAAAGCACAGCACAGTGAGCCAGTGGAGGTGCATTGGCTGACAGGCTTGCCTGTCTTGGCTAACAGGTGTAGCAGCTCTCTGGTGTATGCTCCACATGCCTCATAGGGAATACTTCATATATCCAGAAGCTAAAACACAAAGGCTTTAGGTACTTAAGGTGCTAAAACCTTTTCCTGGAGCACAGTTCTGGAGACCGCTGTGTTTCAGCATTTAAGCAGCCCAGCTCCTCCAACTAGTCCAAAAGATGGTTAGGGATAGGACAAGGGGGAATGGTTTTAAACTAAGACAGGGGAGATTTAGGTTGGATGTTAGGAGGAAGTTTTTCACTCAGAGGGTGGTGACGCACTGGAACAGGTTGCCCAGAGAGGTGGATGCTCCATCCCTGGAGGCATTCAAGGCAAGGCTGGATGTGGCTCTGGGCAGCCTGGTCTAGTGGATGGTGACCCTGCCCATGGCAGGGGTTTGAAACTAGGTGATCTTTGATGTCCTTTTCTACCCAGGCCATTCTATGATTCTATATGGTTGGGACAAATTCAGCATTTGAAGGAAGTCTGAAGTCCTCTGCCCTCAGAAACGATCCCTTCAAACAGAGCGTGAAAACACAGGCAAGCAAAAGCAGAACAGCTTTGACATTGTCAGTGGGGAGGAATTTTACTCCACAGCTACTTAGCCCGCAGCAAGCTGACAAGAAGGTAGCAAGAGGCAGAATGCTCACGTAAGGACGAGGCCAGGGCTTCACGCAATCCACTGCCGCTGGCTGGTTCCTAAACGTGCTGTCGATTCAGCACAGTCCTTCCCCACGCTCACAGCAGGCTGGCAGCGAGCGTGCAAGCAAGCTGCTCGTCAGTGCCTCGCGTTAATTGTGGCGTCTGAGGGCTTCGCTGCAGGCAAACCTCTGCCCAGAGGAGGAGAGAGAAGTCCCCAGTGGTTCTGCTGGATTCAGTGGGCACGGCTCCGGCTTCCAGCAGCACCCGCCTCGCCCAGGAGAGAGCGCGGGCTCCCACCTTCACCCAGAGAGCAGTGGGGAGTCATTGAAATGCAGGGCTGCGAAGCACTGCTGTAGTGCTGCCTGTTTTGTTGGTTTTTTTTTCTCCCTTCTCCTTTCTTGGACCAGAGGGAACATGTTTGCTGTGGATTCTTTTTGTTTCATCAGAGAATGAGACGCTGGCTGCAAACTGAAGAAATGGCCCTAGAAGAATTGATGCAAAGATTAAATGCGGTTTCCCAGTGCACTGGTAGGAGGAGCTGCTGCTCTTAAATAATATGTTGCCTTGATGCTGTTAGTGATTTTATAGGATTTACAGAAAATCCTGCGTGCATGTTCTCATTAATAGGAAAGAAAATGTTTTGTCACTGGGTTAAACTTCTGTTTGTATTGGCACTAATTAGCATTTCTAGCGCTTGGCTATTCATGAGGCTCAGTCCTCTGGAATACTTTCAGTCACTGCTCGCCCAGTCAGATACTCTCAATGGCTCTCGATTCCTTTTTTATCTGACTCAGCTGGAGCTAAGAAGCAGGGGGGACTACAGATTTGCCTAGCAAAAGGAGTCTAACAGGAAGCAGTGGAAAGCCCGGCTAACTGCGAGGCACTGCAACCAGTAATTCAGGTGGATCTAAATTGCACTCTCTTGAGAATGAAGAGGTGAATACGTTAATCATAGTCAGTTTAGGTTTACATCTGAGTGGATTAAAAATTGCAGCAGAACTGCCAAAAATCCTTTTAGTATTGTAAAAAGATCATGATGATTTCTGAGAGAGTTTCTCGAAAATGTGAATGCTTTTGCGTTCAAAACTAGAACCGAGCAGCCATGTACACTAAGGTGACCTGCGAAGGGATCTGGGAGAACTGCCCTGGCTGCTCTTGCAGAATTGTAAACGTATTACAGGATAAAAAGTTACCTGGAAAGAGAAGAGATCTGGGTTCTGCCTCCTTTGAAACTGCTTCCTTTGCCCTTTATTCTTAGGCTGCTGGCAGATGTTGGAAGCCTTGCTTATTTCCTTGTCATCTGAGGCAAACTGATGGTTTTGCTGATACAGAGCATTCAGGGCATTATTCCCTGCAGTACCAAAACTTGGAATTTTTCTTCTCATTTCCTTGAACCTCTGTTTACTAAGGGAGAGTTTTTCAGCAATTTCCATGTGTTACAAGGAGATAATTAGCAAGATGGCTGATGCTGTAGCCCACTGAGCAGATGGATTGAAAGGGAAATGTGAAATGGACAGGTTAGCTGCATCAGTGTCACTGGGTAGAGGAAGCAGGTTTTCTGCCTTCTTAATGTCGTTTTTTGGGGGGGGAGAAGCAAAGCTTGATCTGATGAAAACAAGCGTTAAATTACAAGTTACAGTCACCATACATTGTTTTCTTTTTCTTTATTAGATGTTTGGATATCTGTTTTATTGCCTGTATTGATTTTCTGAGTCTGTAAGTAAAAAAGAAAGCCTGTCTGATATTTGCTGTGGCAAACTGTCATTTGCAGTTCATTTTAATAACTCAAGCTGTATTTTTTCACTCCTTTAACATTGTTGCTGTAGTTTTTCAGCTGCAGATGCTCACCAGGTATTCCAGCAACGGGCAGTGATACACAGCCCCATTGCCGCACTGTGCAGACCTATGTGCACCGTGACCTTCATGTGAGCCACCAGCGCAATTGAATGCTATTTTCACGCTTGCTGGCAGGCTCTAACTGTGTGCTGATCTTTAGCTTGCTATGCTTGCATATTTTCCAAAAAAAGCAGCTGGTTTTTTGTTGTTTTTTTTTTGGCTTCCAGTTTCATGATCATGTGGGTTAGCTGGTTTCTATCCTACTTCTTTTTCCCTCTCTCTAATCCCTGAATGGGGATTCCCTAGCAAAGGCACTTCTCATCACTTTTCTACAGAAAGTGATTTTATTTATAGGTCTGTTTCATTTATTTATAGCTCAGTTTCAGTTTACATCTCTTTATTTCTTTGTTTGATTTGGTCTGGTTTTGTTCTTGTTCCTCTTGGGTTCTTTAGACTGTTTCTCTGGAGCTCTCTCATTTTGTTGCATTCCACTCTGTCCTTGGGTTAAATTGCTTGCTCTCTGGCTTCACTGCTGTCTTTCTGTTGACTCAGAAGCCCTTTGTAAGCAGTTAGATTTCCTTCACAGTGCATGATCACGTGCAGGTTTTTTCCAAGCCTGTTTTTCACTAGCTGCAAGCTCATGAGCAGTGGTAATGCAAAGGTTCCTTTAGTGCCCCATAGCTCTGCTAGTCACCTTCAGGCCTCAAGGGATCGTAGAATCATAGAATCACCAAGGTTAGAAAAGATCTCCAAGATCATCTACTCTGACTGTCCACTTTAAGAAAGGATTTTCTCCTTTTTTGTAGTGGAGGACAAAACATTTCTTTCTCAGAGCAGCACCCTCAGCAGAAAAGCTCAGATTCATCTCAAGTAGCTTTAGACATCTGAGGTACATAAGACAGAAGAGGAATTCCTTTAAAGCCCAGGCTTGGTGACAGGAGGCAAGTCATTCTGAGGTGCATACATCTGCCCCTTGACTGTGGGTGGCCTGGTGCAGCTCAGCTCCTAACCCAGCATCCTCCTGCATGCCTCCACTTAGGTATGGGAAGTCTAGATTGCAGCCAGTGATCTTCTGTTGTTTTTCCATTTTTTCCACATCAGCCTCTCTGCCTCTGGCTTCTTGCTCCCTAGGAAGCCCTGTGTGTCCATCTATATCTGACACAGCCTTTTCAGGCTTCTCATCCAACACAGTCACACCAGCACTTTCCTCAGGAGTCCTCATGCTCCTTCAGTTCTGCCTAAACTGATGTGGCTGCCCTCCCAGCCCCTGGTAGTGGTTCTTGGCCTCTCCTGGCCATGTGGGCCTCTCACAGGATCCCATGAGTGCCTTTCTCAGCAACATTTGATGAAACATTTCTCCAATTTCCTGATCATTTCTCAGCTTTCACCTTCACTTTATCTCCCAAGATTTCACAGATACTCCTGTAATCTGCTTTTGGCCAAATTTAGCTATTAAGCTCATGTTTTCTGCTCTTTAGTTGAATAGTGTCATCTTCCATGCTTGTCATATTCCTTCTCTGACTCCTTTTGCTGCACAGTTCAAAATAACCTTGTACCCATCCTTCCTCAAGCAGCAAACAAGGTGCTCCCATGGCATCTTCCTTTGTTTTTCCCACATCTGATCCTCAGTCTTTCCAGTCACTTCCCTTATAGAAAGTGGCTTTTTGGTCTTAGATGACCAGACTATTGCTTTCCCTGTTTTCCTGTCATTCCTTAAGACAAAAGGGATTTGAAGAAATTCTCTATTCCTACCTAAGATGTGTGTTTTTTTCTTCTGCTTTTTGTTATTTGTTTGTTTGTTTGTTCTTAAATTAGTATTTTTATTCTCAGGCAGGACTACTGATATATATATATATATTAAATTGTTTCTCTTTGTTGGCCATAGTTCTTTCTTGTGCATTAACTGCATGAGGTGGGTTTTCTTCTGAGGGCTTGGACTAATGGAGAAAATTGCATTAAGGCACAAGCTCTTTCTGCTGCTGCTCACATTTGGATCATCTCTGAGTTTGGAAGCTTTGCAGTGACAGTGGCATCCAGTTCACACCAACAGACTGCACAGATCTGGGAGTCCCAGCCTTAAGCCCCTGGTGGCCCCAGGGATTGTTTCTTTCCACCTTGGAAAGATGCCATTGTCACACCTACCATCTGTTTCCTCTCCTGGAACAAAGTCTGTGCACTCTGCAAAAAGAAAAAACATCTGCAAATCAAGAAAGATAGATAGGTGTATAGTTTCTTAGGAAAAATGTATGCAGTGCTACTACTGAAGTACAGGTAGCACTGCTGAGACATTTCAGCTTCAGCCAGTTTCCAGTAGCTCCAATTCTATCATATTCACATTTTGGGCCAAAACTTTACATTTCCCTGGCCATGTCTTCTTTTGAGTATCAAAAGCGGGCTCACCTGTCTTGAAAAATTAGGAAGAGATGGAGAAAGAGGTGGACAGAGATACCACCTTACTAAATGAAAAAGTGCCCAACATCACTGGAAGGAGTTAGCTTGTGCAAGGAGCCATCGAGACATCCTCAGACCTGGTGCGTACTAACGTGAGCGCTTCTGTGTACACCTACATTGCATCTGTTTCTTAGTATATTCTAAATCAAGAACTTGGAGTAACCCTTCAGAAGATCTCCCATTCAGCCAGGAAAGCCTTGCCTGGACTAATGTGCTTTATGATATTAGAGAAGAAAAAGCCTGTTACTTGGATGAGTTTTTATGACCCTAGTGACTCAGAGTGCCTTCTTGGCACAATGACTTGGCACAGCTGCCTTCACACATGCAACGTATAAGAGCCAAGCCAAAAGATTACCTCATGCATATCAAATAGCAAGGGATTTCTGTAGAAAAGGATCAATACAGCGCACGGAAGAGGTGCAGCGCCTAACACGGGCTGCATTGTTTTCAAGGCGTTGTTTGTCTTAAGCTGATGTGTTGAGCAAAGCCCAGAGCTGAAGGTGTTTGGGTCACTCACCCTTTCCCTTAATGAAAGACATTGAGTGAGCAACAGAAGAAGCTTGTGATTTTGCAGTTGTTATGTCAGACTGACAGCTTCTTAAGATTTTCACGTATCTGAAGCTGGGCATTTAAGCTGGAAGTTTCAGCCTGCTGTTCCCTAAAGTCTGGCAAAGCTGTTTTAGTTTTGTTTCATTGCTTCCTTTGTCTTGTGCTATTAAATATCAGCCAGATATTCTTTCACTTCAGACAGGAGTGTGATCTTGGATGTCTTTACAGGCATTAAGTACTTGTACGTCTCTCAGTAAGCCTGTAATAATACTTCATTAGCTATTTTGACTCCAGTTCACATTCCAGCTATCCATGCTGCATAGCTCAAGCCTGGCATGAGCTGTCTTACTTACCCACCAGAGAAATGAAGATACTGAGGTGCAGGCAAACTCCCTGGTCATCCAGCCTGCAACATTAACTTTGACAGCAGTATGGGTGCTGCCAGCTCAAGACTCCTCACTTGTAGCAATCTTGGATATTAGTTATATCCTTGATTTGTCACTAATGGTCTTTTTGTGGCTGTTAGGTTTTTATTCTAATGCTTTGAATTTCTTGATGGCCAGTGGGAAGCGAGCTGTGGTGTGGCCAGAGCACAGGGCTGGCTGTTGTCCATCCCACATGAAGCCCTGGAACCATGGGGATTTAAGCACGAGGAGTCCAGCACTACCGTGTAGAAATGTTGAACTCTTTGTCACAAAGAAGATAGAACTGGCTCGGAGTTTCAGCATGAGAAGCTGAAACGGAGAAGCCTTGTGATACCCATCTGCAAACATTTGTACCTTCCCATGAAGACTAAGCATATTCAATCACGGGAGAAGCTGGTGTAAAGAAATCTCAGGCAATTAAATTGCTCTGGAGACACAGTGGAAGACAGAGCATGTTGCTCAAATTGTGACAAGCTGATAAAGTGCAATGCAGCAGGGTGCTGGATGGTTTTGAGGACATAGGTGTGCAACAGCAGCCTGACTTCTGAAAATCAATTATCTAGGCAAATGGATATTTGGGGGATTAAGAACAGCCACGCTGTGCAGCTCTGTGTCTCCTGCCACCCAAGCTGTGACTTCAGGGGCATAACGTCTGTCCCCCTTTGTGTACTGCGGACAATTGCTTAACATCAGTCTTACTAAAAGTCTTTCAGTCCTTGAAACATCATTTATCAGGTAGAGAATGCACAAGTGGAAGTGACTGTCCTGGCTTTTTTGTAGTTCTCAATTCTTGCTGAGCCAGAAATGCATCTTCTTTTCTTCCAACTCCTGCCTGTAACCAAATGAATTTAAAGGGAAGGCAATTTTACATGTAAAAGACTGGGATAATTGATAGAAAGAGGAAATCACAAGCATGCATATAGCTGATCTTAAAAACAAATCTTCAGGCTACAACCTCTGTTATTATAAACATTCAATGATAAATTCGACCCTCTCTTTAAACAGTGCTGTGTCTGGCTTCTGGGCTGGACACTGCTTTGCTTTAGTCATATTTTGTCCTGGGCCACTGGTTGTTGCTCCATCCCACCTGTGTGGCTTACTCTGTTGGTCCAGGCTGTCTCATGTCACATGCCTGTGCTTTAACAGCTGCTTTTCCAGTCCAGCCTTGAATCAGGTTTTAGCTAATGCCGTACACTAAATGAACCAGTGTGCTATGTGACTCATTTGTTTATTTTCTCAGAATTTACCTTGCATGCATTGCTGCAGGCACAATGTCTCCCGTAGCAGCTGCGTTGGAAAGGCGACATCAGTGATCCCTAAGGCTCTGTGTGCTGCTGCACTGTCTATCAGTAACTGAATTGATGAATACCCATTTCCATTATCTCAGTATTTTCAATTTCCGTATTTACTGCAGTGAAGAATGAGACAGTCATTTGGTGAATTCACCTGGAAAAAGGAAAAGTAGGAGCTGGTTTGTCAGAGTCCCTGCCTGCCTCTGAGAAGAGCCTAAGCTTGACCAGACGTGTTCTGTGGGTCAGGGCAAAATTTACCCTTTTTATTTCTCCTCAGTACCGTGTAGCACGTACTTCTCTCTCTGGACACCAGGTAATTCTGCTGAGTTGTGTTTTCAGTTTCTAGTCATGTCTGTGACTTGGTTGTTGTTGCCCAACTGCCATAGCTATGGAAGCTCAAAACTTTTTTTCTTACCACTTGACAGTTTTGACACAAATTTTATTTGCACATTGTGTATATTTCTAAAGACAAGGTACACTCGTGCAAAATATACATAAAATTCTTGTAAAAGTACTTCAGAACAAAATGAAAGCTCACATACAAGCATTCAATGGAACGCACAAAGAAAAAAATGCACTTGTGTTTGAGGGATAGATGTTCTCAGCTTTGCTTGAGGAGGATGGGAGAGCAGAAGAATTTCAGAGAATGAGAAAGGTGGAGAACAGATTAAGGAAGATTAAGGAAGCAAAACAGGTGTGTTAGGTTGTGCAGCTAGGATGAAAATAGCCGGCAGAAATGAGGTGGCATAAAAAGATTTTCTGGATGTTTTGCTCATAGATAGTCATTTAGTAGGGCATGAAGCTGGGGGCCCCTTACTACAGTATGTCTGGAACACAATAGCTTTATGTTTGATAGTTACAATAGAATATGACCTACATACACAGAATCGCAAGAGTGATGAAAATTCATCATTGGTATTTAATTCATGCTTGAGAAGATGCCAGGCTCTAATTATGAGACAGCTCCAGTCTGCTCAGTACCCAGACATTTGCTGTGACCCTGGCACAGCTGGTTTTGTCAGGGACAGACACAGTCAGAAATTCCCTTTCTGAGCTCTCTACAAAGACTACTGGAGCTGCAACTGACCTGAGGGATACGCTTTGGAGCTCTAATACTAGAGATCTGAAAGGAAAGAAAAGCAAAGAGCATCTGAGTGCATTGGAGGGAGCAGAAGGAAGGCACTGAAGTTTGTAGCGGCCGAAATGGTGTCAGCAGCTTGTAGAAAAAATTGGTCATTTCCACATCTGCCAAATCACTTGTGAAGTAATGTATGAAGGTAAGAGAAAATATAAACCGACAGATAGCATTCTGAGCTTTCTAACTGCATACATTCTTAATTTTCCTCTGCTGAGCCTCTTCAGCGTTTCTCACCCCCAGCTTATGAATACCCAAATTGCTTTGAGAGTACACGGGCTCAGGGTGAGAGAGGATTATTAATAGAAACAGCTTCTCTCTGTTGTTGTATGAAGACAGAAGATGAATTATTTTAGTGTGGCAGGTGGAGGTGTTTTTTTACAATTGTTTACATTTTCAACATCTACCAGGGAATTAAAAAGGCCTATTAAAAACTGCTTGGTACCGGGGCTGCTATACCTTTCATATAATGAGAGTGAAGGTGTGCATTAAATACTGTGGTGTTAATTTGCTACCATATGCTTAGCATTGTCTGATTTACAGTAGTACAAACAATTCCCATCCAGCCTTCAGAAAGTCAGGAATGATCTTTTCTGCATCCTACCACCTGCCTTTTAAAACACAGATACTGAAAAATGTCTCTGGGTTTTATTTGCCATTATTTTTAAACATCTTCACCCCATTGGCTCTGTCAGAGTAGTGATCTAGGATTGAACTGAGATTCTGTCTGACACTTGTATTTTGCTGCAAGGAAGTGTTATCGGATCTGGTGAGAAAAGGCAGGATTAAGATTTTTGTCCCCTAAGGAGGGCAGGATTTGAGAGAGATCCAAAAGTGGTTTCAAGGGAAATACAAGTATTTGAGATCGTCCTGAGGAGTGTCTGCCAAGGCAGGAAGGAATCTGGGTGTTGCCGTTTGGCACTCACACCATGAAGAAGTCCTTCCTGTTCCTTTCCTTTCCCATCGAGCAGCTCCTGACCTTTTGCACGTGGCCATTGCTTCAGCTGCCACATTGCAGGTCTCTGCCTGCTGCGGCTTCTGGCCGAGACGTGAGATGGGAGCAGGTGGAGGGATGGGAGAGGGTCCAGAGAAGGGCCACGAAGGTGATCAGAGGTGTGGAGCACCTCCCCTACGAAGACAGGCTGAGAGAGCCGGGCTTGTTCAGCCTGGAGAAGAGAAGGCTGTGGGGAGACCTCATTGCAGCCTTCCAGCATTTAAAAGGGGATCATAAAATGGAGACGAAACAACTTTTTACTTGGGTAGATAGTGATAGGACAAGGGAGAATGGTTGTAAGCTCAAGGAGGGAAGGTTTAGATTGAATGTGAGGGGGAATTTCTTTACAGAGGGAGTGGTGAGGTGCTGGCTCAGGCTGCCCAGAGAGGCATCCCTGGAGATGTTCAAGACCAGGTTGGATGGGGCCCTGGGCAGCCTGGTCTAGTACCAGGTCTGGAGGTTGGTGGCTCTGCCTGTGGCAGGGGGGTTGATCCTTGGGATCTTTTCCAGCCCAGGCCATTCTGTGATGATTCTATGAGATGAGCCACTGCCATGAGCCATGGCCTTGGACTTGGACCGCCAGCTGCAAATATTCCTGTCATGGGAGAGGCGTGTATTGAATTAGTTTTGTGACAACTACGTAGGGATAATTCAGCACATAGTGTTCAGGTTTAAAGATATACAAGGAAGAAAAGGAAGCAAGACCCCTTGTGCACCCACTCTCTGCTCCTCCCTAACCCTCCTCTCTGCTCCCCAAGCCAGCTATGGAGCAGTCATGTGGGCGTTGTTTTTGTTCATTAAACCCTGTGGGGCCCTACAACCCTCACGTACGTGCTAAGAAGAGGAAGGCTCACAGGCCAGCCCAGTTCCTGCTGTGTGGGCTGCTGTCCTGTGCAAGGAGCACGGCCTGGGCTGGATGCCGCAGTCTGCAGGCCCTCACCATGTCCTGGTGTCCCCTGGGGTACCACAGGTCCTGCACTGGCTGCCAGTTGCTGCAGGGGGAATTAGTCAGGAAGAAGTAATTAAAAGTTTCAGCTATGGCTTTGTTAATATCAGAGATCTCAAGCTTTGAAGATTATCATTGCATTCAGGAAAAATAATAGCTTAGTTTGAACTACTCATGCCTTTAAAAATGGATTTTTTTGAGAGTCAAAGGCTGTTATTTTAGAGAGTGTTGCTAATAACACATTAGTAAGTTATTAAGCTATGAATAAATGAAGCTGTGTTTGTTTTAAAGGCTGCTTATCTGCTCTGTTCTGTTTTCATTGCTGGGTATTGCTCCGCACAGCCTGCCGAGCCCTTTGCAGATGAGCTGTACTACACTTGACAGCTCTCTGCCTGGAGTAACTTGTTATCTCTGTGAGGCACAGCAACAAAGGGAACATCAGATGAGCATGTTGGAATTGGCGAAGGAGGAGCATTCCCAGCGTGAAATAAGGTCATGAGCATTGCTGTACCAGGGCTGCACCATGCCTTCACAGCCTTGGAACAGTTTGTGTAGCTCTTAGGTGGGTGAATATGAGGTGTGTGTCCCATGGTACATCTTGGCAAAGCTGCTCTCCTGTTTGCTGCATTTGGAGCCCTATTGCAGTTCCCGTCCAGCTTGGATTGCTGGGTCTCCTTTCCTCAGGATGGGATAGGATGGGGTGGGAGGAAGCAGTATGAAGCGGAGCGTAAGATACTAAATCACCTTATTACCACCTGATAAACTGGGCCAATTTGAAGGAATTTTAAAGAAGCTTTTTTAATAAAGTATTGAATTTTTTGAGGCTTCCTGAAAATGTTTTCACACGTTTTGCCCTGGGTTTGCCCTTGGTAGTGATGAATTAGAATGTTATCCGTCTTAGAGTTTAAGTCGTGTTTGTACCAGAAGGCAGTTCTCTGCTAACATTACTAGTAAAAAGCAAAAAGTCAAGTATCAATAACTTCCTTTGAAAACTGGAGTTTATTATAATATTTTTATTACAAAAAAAAAAAGCAAAACGTAACTGACTGCTGAGAAATGTCCAATTGGAAATATATATATATTTTTGTCATAAATAATACAACGTAGTAAAACCATAATTTTCTGTTAATATTTTTAAATAATTCTGCTGAAAAATTGTGATTAGAAGTATTTAGGAAAACAGACCTTTTGAAGCTGAGGAGAATTTAATATTCTTGTTTATGACAGCAAGTATAATGAGCATTTCATTTCTAGATGCCCTATTCAGATTATGGAAGCCTGTGAAAAGGATTATCTTTTGTTTTTCTGCAAGGGTAGTGCAAAGTATGTCTGAATAACCAAATTATTATTTATAATTGCCTTCATTTAATTTCTCAGAACAGGTATGAGACATTGGACTTTGCTGGAAAAATAAACAAATCATGATTCTTTCTGAAGGCAGCTGACGAAGACAACATAATAAATTATGGAAAGATTTTCTGTTTTATAAAACCGTGTCATCAGATGCATGACAGAAAAGCAAACTATAACGTAGTAAGAAGTAGAAGTAATGTAGTTGCTTGCATGATTAAATAATTTCTCAACAGTGTCCACTTCAAAAGGTGCTCAGCAACTATAGGGAAGATTGTCCCATGTAAAGAACCGATTCAATTTGAGAGACGGTTTGTATTTTTCAGCCTGTTCTCATATAGTTTACACTCACTTTATCTGGCTCTCAATTGCCTAGGTAAGAATTGGAGACACTTTTTATAAGTGCCAATGTAATATTACACTGTGTTTATCTGGAAAATGACTGCCTTGTTTGGTTTTATGCAGACAAAGTTTGCTCTTTTGGAAGTCTTGTCCTGACAACCTTTTTGCACTTACTGTGAAATACATCCCAACCTTCCCTTGGGTGAAGTGATAGATGTGAGGAGGGAGCTCTTAAACACAACTTCCAAAGCACTGGCAAACCCTCTGGCTGGGTCTGAGGCTCCCATGAAGAGGATTTCTGTGCTACGGTTACTGTGAAGGGAAAAACAAAACTCTTTCTGACTGTCTCTCATAATTTGTGTTTCCTGTGTTACTGGATTAAACACAGTCATCTCTTTGAAAGTTTACTTGTCTGGGTTAACTCCAAAGCTTACGTGGGTTATTTTGTGGTAGAACATTACGATTGTTGATTTGTTGACTTGCAAATCTCAGAGATCCATCTTGACCTGTTTGTCAGAGTACTGTGGGTACTGGAGGTACTTGATTGTCTGGATCCAGTTGCTGGACTGAAACTTGACTTGATGCATGCCTCTGTCAGCATTCATTAATCTCAAGCTCTTTTATAATCTTAGGGTTGATTTCAGTGGGTGTTGTATCAGGCTCTTAGTCTTCCATATCTCGTGAATTAGACACGTGACATTTCTGCTTATCCTCTCCCCTTTAGCTAAAGACTGCTGCATTTTAAGATGTAATATTCATACAGTTTTCTTTTTCACTAAAAATTTATCTTTATTCCTGTAAAAGGTAGTAATACTTGCATTTTACACGGCACCACTTACCCAAAGTCCTTTACAAAATTCTTTGTGCCTCTTAAACAAATACAGAATATTTTATATGTCAAACTGTTTTTCAGCAGGCTTTGAAGAGGAAAATTGCAGAATAATAGGGGAATTCAAATTGCTAGTATGGATGAAACAATCCTGGAGTTGGTTAAGTACCAGACTTTTAACTCACAAAGTGAATAAATAGGAGGCAGGTGCAGACAGTGTTTGTTTTATACCCTGTATTTTTCTCTGCATCATTATTTACCTGACAATCCGAGTGCAGTTCTACATGACCTTGTGCTACGTCTGAAGAAATAAATCCATGATAAGATGGTGATCTGGGAAGACATAAGCTTGAAACCCTGATGAACAGATTGTAACTAAAAGTGTTATTTTTAGAATCACAGAATCATAGAATCTTTTGAGTTGGAAGGGACCCTTAAAGGTCATCTAGTCCAACTCCCCCATAATGAGAACAGGGACACCTACAGCTGGACCAGGGTGCTCAGAGCTCCATCGAGTCTGACCTTGAGTGTCTGCAGGGATGGGGCATCCACCACCTCTCTGGGCAACCTGTGCCAGTGCCTCACCACCCTTATTATGAAAAACTTCTTCCTCATATCCAATCTAAATCTCCCCTCTTTCAGTTTGAAGCCATTTCCTCTTGTCCTATCCCAACAGACCCTGCTAAAGAGTCTGTTTTCTTCTTCTTATAGCTCCCCTTTAGATATTGAAAGGCCGCTCTCAGGTCTCCCTGGAGCCTTACCTTCACAAAGCTGAACAGCCCCAGTTCTCTCAGCCTCTCCTCTTAGGGGAGGTGTTCCATCCCTCGGATCATTTTTGTGACTCTCTTCTGGATGCACTCTGACAGGTCCATGTCTCTCCTGTACTGAGGACTCCACATCTGGAAGCAGTACTGCAGGTGAGGCCTCACCGGCACAGAGTAGAGGGGCAGGATCACCTCCCTCAACCTGCTGGCCACACTTCTTTTGAGGCAGCCCAGGATACAGTTGGCTTTATGGGCTGTGAGGGCACATTACTGGGTTATGTCCAACTTCTCATCCACCAGTACTCCCCAGTCCTTTTTCAGCAGGGGTGTGCTTTATCCTTACATCCCCCAGCTTGTATTGGTAGTGGAGGTTGCCACGACCCAGGTGCAAGACCTTGCACTTAGCTTTGTTGAACCTCATGGGGTTCACCTGGGCCCACTGCTCAAGCCTGTCTAGGTTTCTCTGGATGGCATTTCATCCCGTGGGTATGTTGACCGCACCACACAGCTTGGTGTTACCTACGAACTTGCGGAGGGTACACTTGGTACCACTGTTGATGTTATATGATGGTACCACTGAAGATGTTGAAGAGCACTGGTCCTAGTACTGATTCCTGAGGGACACCACTTGTTGCCAATCTCCGTCCGGACATTGAACAGTTGACCGCCACTCTCTGGGTACAGTCTCACAACCTGTTCCTTGTCCATCGAACAGCCCACCCATAAAATTTGTATTTTCCAATTTGGAGAGAAGAATTCTATGGGAGACTGTGTCAAAGGCCCTACTGAAGTCCAGATATATTACATCTTTTGTTCTTCCCTTGTGTGAGACTGTTTTGTTTCTTTAGTGAGCCATTAAATTTCTCCTCCTTTCAGGTTCAGTGAATATTATCAGTCATAACTTACAGTTTTTCCATATATAATCCAAAACTATGTGGGAGAAAAAAAATCTGAAAAGCATTACTGCCTAATCACAACGTGTGCATTGTGGTAGTATCAGCCTTTAATGTCTGTAAAATGATCACTCTCAACAACAGGGAGTGTAAGTAATTTAGTTTTCTATCAGGACACGTTATTTGTGGTTTTTCTAAGCCAACTAGTGAGAGCTACAAATATTTTTGTTTGCCGTTTGTCCTGTTCTGATCCAGAAAAGTCCCAATTACTTGGCAGCTGTGTGCTGGTTGATAGCCTTCATAAGTAATTTGCTTATTCTGGTTTTTGGTAGTGGTGGTTTTTCCCATTGAGAACACTATACTCATAATAAACATCTTGCAGAGCTAAATTATTTATCTTAAATGTTAACTGAGGACATTTTGATTCTTTACTGGCTATTAACTTTTATTATTTATTTACAATACTGCATAGTTAATGTGAAAAACACTTGGTTTTGTACTTCCTGCTTTGTATATGCTTTAAGTTTTTGGTGTGGTGCAGTATGATTAGATTCAAGATCTCAAGTTTATTCTTTCAGCTGGAAAAGTGCCTTAAATCATGGATTTGAGGCATAACATGCACTCTGAAAAGCAAGCAAGGTGCACCCAAGTTAGCCTGCCTGCCACATGACTTATAGTTTCTCCTCCAGGGGCCTTGTATTTTTTGCTCTGTAGACCATAAATTATCACCTACAAAACCCTGTAAAAGTAGGTAACATACCACAGAGTTGTGTTTTACCACGCTGGCTTCCAACTAGGTCGGGGTAAGGGGTGAGCTCCCAGCCAGGATCAGTGTTTCTGAGGCACCTCGGCCAGGCTCCAGGCTGGAGATGGCTGTACCCCGTCCTCGTGTTGTCATTAAACCATAAATTATGGGCTTAATGCATGTTGTGGATAGAAAACTGTGAAGTGTTGGAGCTTATACTGGATGCCCAAAGTCGTTCCTGCTCAACCTGGAATCAGTGAAAAGCAATAAAATGCCAGCAGGTGGAAGGATGTTAACAGTGTGGGTAAGAGGCGTGACTGTTTGTCAGGACGTGGAGGAAGTGGATTCCACATCTTTACTGCTATAAAGAATTGCATCACTCAGTGCCTAACAATAAGGACTACTTCCGAGATAATTTGTTAGAGGGGCCCCCTTCAGAAAAGAAAGGGGATCTTGTTCAGCCAGTCCTTTAATGACTGTGTCTGTCCATGGGCATCTGGGGGTAAAAGGGGGGTCGAATAGCCAGATGAATTTTAACAAAAAGCCTTTGTGTAAAATATACAGAAATATATATAAAAGAAGTGTCTTTTAAAACAGTTTTCAAGTAAAATGTAAAGTTGCAGGGCAAAAAAGCATTACAGTATTTTGTTCTGTATCAGGATTACTTCTCAGTAAATATTCTGAAGGTGGTACTTCAAACCTTTTTCCTGTTTTTGAAACCTCTTTCTGGTTAAATTATGTTTGAAAGAGATTGTTCAGCTGCCTGTGTAAGAAGATAAACAGATTTCAAATGGATGGACTATGAGGAATTACGTTCACTGTACTTGTCATCATGTGTAGAGATTATGTGGAGTCATAGGGTACACAAATTGAGATGTCTAGTATTAATTCTTAGTTCTTTATTTCTTGAATACCAAAAGAAGGAGGCATAATCCTTCAGTTAAGCAAACTGAATGGTACTTTGGAGAATGAGAGAATTTGAAGTCTGTTCCTTGTTTTAGCCACCCATTACAAATAAATGTACAATTTATTCTGTTAATCTATGATAACCTAATCAGCTGCCAGAATCTGAAGGTTCTGCACAGTTTGATTTGTTCAGTTCTCTTCTGCAGAAATACTGAGCAGAATTTCAATTGCCTTTGCTGAAAAACGCCAATGGAAAGGTGGAGCCTCATTGCTTCACTTGCAGCCAGAAGCTGTTTTACCAGGAAAATGCTGAAGCTTGCACAGATTTTAAATCTACCTCAAATACATCCACTTTTACTTCAGTTCAGCATCTAAGAAACTAGATTTGAAGACTACTTTTCTCTCTTTTGATGAAGGAGTTTGGCTAGCAGGCTTATAGTTCCAGTACTTTCTAACAACCATTAAATATATAATGTGGTGTCTACCATTTATCTGCCTGTTTTCTATACAACTTGTAAATAATTTAATGTTTTACATTACCACTTCGCTTATTCACATAACTCTGAACTGTGGAAGGTAAGATTCAGCTAAATTATTAATTCAATTGGAAATTGTAACAAGTGATACATATTAAGCACTGAAAATTGCTTCTTTTTTCTCTGGGGAGAGTACAAGCAGTGAAAAACAGCAAGAGAGCTAAATGGGCAATGCAATCACTGAATAGTTGGGATTGGAAAGGCCTTCTGGAGATCACCTAGTCCAACCGCCTCCTCCAAGCAGATCTACTTACCATGGACTTGTTCAGATGAGCATCCAGGCTGGATGTGGCTCTGGGCAGCCTGGTCTAGTGGTTGGCGACCCTGCCCACAGCAGGGGAGTTGAAACTAGATGA